>NBNE01000219.1:0-31048 GCA_002215365.1 Phytophthora megakarya
TTGTTCAGGTTCACGCGTCTGTCGGACGATCGAAATAGTGCTGGGAAGAAGTCACCAGTGCGGCCATAGAGCCCCTTGGAACCTCGAAGCGCGCGGTCAAGCTCCATCTAGTCCGTGCAGCGCACACGGTCAGTAATCAGAACCACTTGCTGTAGGCTGCGCGCTGCTTCGTCCGTCATTCTTGTTTGTAAATGAAGATTGTCAAACTTCTGTGGTTGTGCTGTTGGTTGGTGGTGGCAGTTGCAGGTGGTGCTGCTGCACTCCGAATTTGGGTGTAGTGTTAATTATGGTGCATGACTAATAACGGTATAATTACTGAAAATACTCTATTAAATCCGATTCATGACTATTCAAGTCACACGACTTATTAGGGTGAACTGTGTACCAGTTGAACCCCAGGCGGTATCGCCCGCCACCACTCTGCAGATCCCGTCTTGCTTGCTTGTCAATACCGGTCTTCCCGTAGTACCATACTATGGGGGTGTCGGTGCCGTACCCCACGCAGCTGCGCGGCCACTGACAACATTTCCGAAGTTGCCCGCTAGCCCCTCCCGCTCCTTTCCACTCAACGCCGCTGCAGCCGGCAAGGGACCGCGCCCCTGCGCTGCCTCCCGTTCATCCCAACGACCCATCGCCGCTTCCAGTCCGACGCCATAACCTTCGCCATACTCTCCGATATGCGGCACCACCAAGGCCACAGATCCATCGAGGGACCGAGGCCGATACACACGTACGTGGGTCGCGCCTTCGACGCTGCCCATGCCATCGCTGCGCTTCACGCTCCAAGTGCGCTGCCACTTCGTGGTAGAGCTGCTTCTGACGCCACTCCACTCCCATGGTCACCGCCTGCATTCGTACTTCCACCCGAACCGTCTTCAAGCACGTCGTGGCCGGCATGACGTCATCCAAGCCTTTGAACTTGGTAAGTTTCAACCACTTCGTTTTGTCGCGGACGATTGCCACCTCTTGCATCACAGTCTCAGCCGTCGCCGTCAGTGCCGGTACTGGCTCTCCAGTTCCTTATCGGTTGCCGTTGCCGTCGCCGGTGGCCGCACCCGTGATTCTCCCGTCGTCTACGATCGCGTTCGCGTTGGTGCTCGTTTCGGTGTTCCTAAGTTGTTCGCTAGCTTCACCGACTACGATGTGAACTCAACCACGATCGGTTGGGCCTCCGTCCGTTGAGCCCCCACTCGCGTTCGTCACCGTTCCGAACCCAATACTTCCGTGGCAGCAACCAGTGTGTTATCAGTCGCCTGCCGTGTCTTCTCAGTTGCCAGCGTCACCGTCGGTGTCTGCTGCTGTTTCGCTGCATCGGTCGCCGCTCTCTCAGTCGAGGCAGCTCGACGTTGGGCCATTCCCCTCGTTTCCGTCATGTAACTATACAAACTCATCTTCCATTAGTCAACTCTGTCAACCTTCTCATTTCCTTCTCGCGCGCAGGGTACGTGCTCTGATGCTAAGCTCGCAAGACAATAATCAAGATTTCGCCCAGATAGAAGTATTGGAGCACACTGTCGTGCCTTGCATATCGTCATCAGTACGTATACACCCAGCAGGTCTTGGGCCATTCCGAACCTCAGAGGCGTTGCGTTCAAGTCCGCTACCATTGATTTTTTTCAATCCACCACCCAAGCCACTACCAACAACGTAATCGAGCTCGTGTCTGTCTGGCCGGAGTCCCCTCAATGTCCTCCGCCCGATCTATCGACTACGCTTCCTCCTATCGTAACGTGGTGCCCTCGATGTACGTCTCGTTCAGAAGGAGCTCCACCATATTTGCAACATGGCACTTTGGTCTTCCAGCACCGCCTGTTGAGCCAAGAAACTCGATGTAGTACTGGCATCCTCGAGTCACCTAGCGTGGTCTTGCACATTTGCTCGGCCAGACGTATGTGGGACTCGGAGGAATGACATGCACCGAAAGCACTTGTTCCCATCTCCGGACCTGGTGTGCGACATAGACTTTTTTGCCATTGCCTCAGATTGGCCTTGAACGCTTGCAGTTCCTGAATGCGCGAGCACTCTTTCACTGCTACGCCACTGGTTGTACTGTGACTGCAGCCTTCTCCGCTTCCCGAGCCTCTCTCTTCGCCTTCCTCAGAGCTTTCGCCTCATTCTCAACAACTTCCAGAGATTTCCGCTCCTCAGGCTCTTGCCCGTCTACTCGGCGTGACCGACGAAAACCCTCAACTTCTTGTCCGTTGCCTTCGCACCTTTCCTTCTGTGTGCGCTTCGATTTCGCCATATACGTTTATGAGTAGTTAAGCGCGCCTCAATACACTTACTCCCACTATCAATTGGTGAAATCTAATGTCCTAGATCTGGGTACGCGCACCAGCTGTGGCGAAGTCGGTGAAACTTTTACCACATGATGTATAGCGTTTGCCCGGAGCCTTCTGCGAGTTTGATGTCTCAGAGACTTCAAGGGTCAGCATTCTGAGATCCGATTGGGTCTCAGAGTTTCGACTGTGTCCTTTGTGTCAATCCCTGAGATTCCGAATCGCTGAACCTTGGGATTTGGCCTCGACCGTTAGTTTGATAGTATATAGGAGGTAAGTGCGTTAGCGTGTGACTTATATCTTTGAATCCACCACTATGACTGAATCCAAAACCCCAGAACACATTTGGTTAAATTAGATAACCAAATACAATACAGAGAGCCCTGAATATACAAATATACAGCCGCTACTTATTATTTTAGACCCTTGAGCGGTGGGTCGGTGACACGAAGTGATTTGAAGTTGTTGTGGAAACAAAAGATTTGTAGTAGTATCCAGAAATTAGGTAACGGATACGGGAGAAGTGAATGTGGGGAAGAGAAAGTGATTGTGTGATGGAAGGAGAATGGTTAACTTGGAGAGAGTCGAGGATGGGCCTTAGAATCAGGAAGCACTGCGATGATCAGTCCAGACTCGTCCCCGCCCTGACTATGGGTATCAATGATAGTGAAAAGTGTCGGTACAAACGAATTGTACTTGATACCCCATACTGCCTAGACCCGACCCAAAAAACAGCGTCCCATAGCTTAAGAACATCATCACAAAGGACTATTTATGCACAAGATTCACGATCCAGGAAGAAATGAACCACTATTTGGAGGAGATATGTGTTTTACAAGCTGCATCGAATGCTATACCCCAGAGCCTCCCAAAATTCCGTGACTAATCCCTGAATCCCGGCTTACAACATCTGAATCCCGAAGAAAATCTCTGAGTCCGGACCCTAATGTATTCGGAACCAAGGAACTCTACGATTATATGAAGGTATTACGCTATGGATACAGTGATTCCACGACGCAATGAGGAAGGAACCAGAGATTCAAGTGTATTCCGATGGATTCTATGTCATAATAGACTATCGAGAGACGGAACTCAGAGATTTGAGTTGAACCAGTTGCTGGGCTGAAGCAATTTCCAGTTGTGAGGAATAGTCTCTGAGGCGGTCACGCCATGACAGAACTTGACTTGGGTGCCAAGCGACCCAAGATGTAACGCGATCCAGTGGTGACAAGTCAGTATGAAGTGAGGTGATGAGCCTCATATCTGATGATACTACACCGATACATAGTGGAACCAAGTGAGTTTGAAGTTCAACAATGATGAGTGTACTTTGGTATAATGAAACCAAGATATTTACCCCGGATCCAAAAAAGATCAAGTGAAATATGGAACATAGGATACCAAGAGAAAGATTTAGCAGTATAAGAGAAGATAATCAGAGAGCTTTTTACCTTGTGAAGCACAAGTGGTTTCGTAAGGCGCGCAGGACAGGTGCCAAGGGTGCTGCGTGATGATCTCCAGCTGTACTAAGTCCAAGTTGCGGTGGGGATCAGACACGACGGTGTTCTGAGGAGATCCACGGCATTCCATATCCCAATTGGGCCTACTGTAAGTGAACGGTAAGGGTAGGTACCCATTTCAAGTTAACAATTGCTCTCTAAGAGTTCGTAGTCCCCCTAGAGTTTGCATTAGACTACCGAATCAAAGTTCGCCTGTATTAAGGTTGTATTTCCCTCATTTCTGAGGGTGGTGCGCGTGATTGACGAAGCGACTAGACTGACCAGTGTATGAGCCGTAGTTCCGAGTAGGACTGGTGACAGACCCCCACTTAAGGGTCTATAAGAATAAGTAGTGGCTGTATATTTGTATATTCAAAGTTCTCTGTATTGTATTTGGTTGTCTTATTAAGAGAAGTGTGTTCTGGGGTTTTGGCTTCAGTCATAGTGGTAAACTCAGAGAGTGAGTCGCACGCTATGCACACAGACTTCCTACAAATTTCTACGGATGGTCGAGACCAAGAGTTCCCGAAGATTGGATTCAACCCACAGGGATTATATACAAGTGTCACACGCCAAACTCAGAGTTCCCAAAGGTTCTCGGAGTTCTGACCCTGACCCTCTGTGCATCTGAGTCTCCTACAGCCTCGGGACCAGAGCGAGCACTGTACGCCAAGGGGTGAAAGTTTCACCGACTTCGCCACAACGGGTGCGCGTGCCCGTTTGGGAATGTTGGATTTCGCCGTCAGATAGGGAAGTAAGCGTATTGAGTTATGATTAACTCCTGACAAAGTGTCTATAGGGAAACCAAAGCGCACGCAGAAGGAGGGACGCGAGGGCGACGGACAGGAAGTTGAAGGTATTCGTCAGTCGCGTTGAGTTGACCGGCAAGAGCCTGAGGAACAGAAAGCTCTCAAAGTCATCGAGAAGGAGGCCAAAGCTCTGAGGAAGGCGAAGAGAGAAGCCTGGGAAGCGGAGAAGGCTGCAGCCGCAGCACAACCGGTGGTGGAATCTGCCGCTGAAGGAGGCCATGTGTCACCAGAAGCTGCAGATCCTGAAACTGGAGGTCAGAAGCCGAAGCCGGTCACCGCTGGTACGACGTCTGTGGGAGGCGTCAATTCGGTTGAGTCCCCGATGAGCCCGGAGAAGGAGGTTGTTCCTGAACCCACGTTGTCGGTCAAGGTTGTAGAGAGTTGGGGTGCACATTCGGACCCTGAAGCGGAAGCTCTGGTGAAGTCTGAATCCATCGAGGTTCAGGGGAATCCGGAAGTTCCTTTGAGTCAAAGTCCTGGAACCGGAGTCTCAAATGTCAAGGGAGTTCTTGCAATCACAACACCTCGAGTCGCGCACAAGCATGGCGAAGCGATGGCGAAAGCCAACATGGCGCAGCAAGTTCGGCGATGGGAGTAGACATCCTCAAGACGAGTCATCCCCCTGAGTCCCGTGTATGCGTGACCTGCAAATACTCCGGATCATACGACATGGCTTGAAGCGGCAAAGACCATGTCAGATTTTCTGACGCAACAAACGACGCTGGGAAGTCAAGATGCCATGTGGATCGCGGACTTGAATGCTACGCGTCTGGGTTTCGGAACAGCTCAGGATCTTCTCTGTGTTCAGGTTCCGACTGCCCTGTGTGAAGCCCGTCAATGTGCGGCGTTACTCCAGACGTTGTTGTTTGAAGCTGGTTTCCAGTTCGACAACGTGATCACAGAGTGGTTTCAAACCTGAGCTTCCAAGATCTCAGCTGACCTAGTTTGGTTGGACTCTGAAGTGATTCAGTGTCTACTGTTGGTGGAATTCATTCAGTGGAATAAGTTTACGGAAGGAATTCACTATGAGCTTCGAGCAGCCTCTGGAATAACGGTCGCCAGGGATCCTGAAGAGGTGTTGATGATGGATACAGAAGCAGGTCTCTTGGGTGAGAACTTCTTCACTCAACATCAAACCAGAGTCTGGATAGCTAGAAGCGTTCAGGGATCGTCAGATGGGGAACTACAGTTGAAGCGGCAGCAGAACGCTCCGCCTAGACCACCGCCAAGCATCCAAACATCGCTGTCGAGTAGTTTCACATTACCAACTCCATACGAATCAGGTTCCAGCCTAGCTCAAGCAGTTCAAGGCCTCAAGATCGAGAACGCTGAATCCAGTAGTACGTCTGACTCCGTGCCAAGTATCGTAGGACCGTCAGCCTCTTCTCAGGGGCATTCGGTCCACACATCATCCGGGATTGACACGTTCCATGAGAGCTCTGCATCTACAATGATTTCAATCCTAGAAGGAGGAACATCGTGCCATGGACAAGCGGTTGCCATGCATATCCAATCGACAGGCATGCAGATTGCTGAAGGCAGTGGAGGTGGAACTCTGAGTCGGACGTTTATTCCCGCTCAACGACCTGAGTCCCGTCAAGAAGACGTCAGCATGGATGAGTCGAGTGAGAACGCGGGTCAGAAGCTACTCCTCGCTCGAAATCAGAGCCCAGGCATCATCGACAGCGTCAGCGTCATGAGAGCCAGGGACACGAGCGCGGCACGAGCGTGGCACGAGCGTGGCACGAGTATGTCTGAATATACATCGTCGCAAGGCGGTAGCCGGACATGCTCTTCGAAACACAGTCAGAGATCAAGCCACTCTGAGTGATTAAGTCACACCGGGACCTCTCGTCGGTATGGGGCGGCTTCTGCGTCCTCCGGTGAAGCCCAAGTAGCCATCAACATGATGCTACAATAACAGGCAGGAATGGCGGAATAGCGTAATCAGCAGGAAGCCTTCCTTGAGAGACAACAGCGCTTGCAGATAGAATCGACCATGCAAGTCCAGACACAGTGACAGTAGCAGCAAGATCAACTTCAAAAGCAGGAGCTGCGGAATGAACAGCAGATGGAGCGACGTATGAAGAAGCAGCAACATGGCCTTTCGGAGAGTATTCAAGCGCTAGCCGACAGGATCGCTCAGCTGGAAAACTTGAAGCCTCAGACTCCTGAATACGAGCAGAGACACAAGCCTAGTTCATCTTATTCGCCGTCTGAGCATTCTGAAACGGTGAGACCCCCAGGTTCGAAATAAGAAACATCGATTTCGAGAGTCCATTTTGAAGAAACACCTTGAACAGGAGAAACAGCGCATGCAACGTGAGTTCGACGACAAGCTGGCTCAGCAGGCCCAGAGTGCTGACGTGGGACAGAAGAACTGGCTGACGAACGCCCAAAATGCTCTGGAGGAACGCGTGCGAATGCTCAACTCTCAATGGTCTAACTTCGAACAGAAACTCAAGAATCGCGAAGAAGAATGGAAGTTTGAGAGGGAAGCAATGGCGACCGGCATGCAAAACCAGATGTTAACGGTACTTCAAGCCGCCCTGTCCCAGATTGCCCCTCATCCAGCAACTGGCATACAGTCAGAGTCCCTGAGCCCCCTGATTCAGCAACTCTAAATCCAGTGCGAGCAGTCGCGGCCAAGAATAGCAAGACGCCCATCGTAGGTGCGTCACCAACAGTGGCATCCGTCCAACAGGGTGTTGCGGTGGACCAAAAGCGAGAGATCAAGCGCGAGACACCTCCAGGCAAGAGCGTCACTCGCCGAGAGTCGTCGAATGCGTCGCAGACTTCGCCAGCCGTGAAGCGAACGGAGTCGCAAGTTGCGAGGAAGACTGCCGCGCGAAAGGAAGAGTCTGCATCATCGTCGTCAAAGAGGTCACAGCCGAAGAAGGCGAACGAGCAGTCTGCCCCTCCTCCGGACGACCCAGATGACTCGGAGCCCAGTGACAGTGACAATGATGCAAGACGAGGGGGAAATTCCGACTCTAGTGACGCAGAAGGCTTTTCGAGTGAGGATGAAGACATCGGGATGACTACGATGACAACCACAGCTAATGGGACAACGATTTGGAATTGTAGACCCTACATTGGCTACACTAACCTGGAGAAGTTCGACGAAAACGCTTCCAGGGACAATCGAGTCAACTGGTGGGAGCGATTCTCGGACATGGCATCTCAAGGATCCTGGTCAGAGACGATGAAGATTCGTCAGTTCAGGAGTCGGATGCCCACAGCAATCAGGGACTGGTTCACACAGCTACCTAAATCTACACGTCACGATTGGAAACAAATGTCGCTCAGATTCAGGAAGCTGTATATTGGTACCACAGGCTCATACTTTGATAGATTTTATACTATGAAGATGACTGCCCACGAAACCCCATTGCAGTTCTTTTATCGTCTGAATGCGGCGGCGGTCAAGGCTGATGTTAAGGTTAAGTCGAGCTCTACGCTACATGAGTCTCACATTCGAAGGTTCATCAAGAAACTTCGAAACGATCAGCTGAAAACAGCTCTCGAAAGTCACAGGTTTCAGAGTATCATGGATTGGATTTGGAGCGAGCTTTGCGTCGCCTTGAAGAAGTTTGATGCGAAGAAGGGTATGACTCCCCAGCACCTAAGAAACCCAGCGATTTCCGCGCCGACAACGTACATCAAGGCCGGATACTTCCGTCACTTCAGGTTTGGCTTTCGATTCTTCACCGGAAAATAAAACCTTCTTCCACTGGCTCAGAATCGACCGCTAATTTCTCATATCGTGAGGTGATCTTTGTCTTCCTTTGCTGGAGTGCCTTCGGGTGGCCACATAAATTCCTGCCTCCCTGTAACGGTACTGTGACCCATTCCCCGTTTCGGCTTCGGGGCTACTTTCGCCGTGGAGATTTCCTGTCTAGTACTGATCGCTATATGGCTTGCAGCTCCCTGTGTGTCCCTTCGACATTCATTCCTGTATCCTCTGTCACGTAGTGTTGTCGTCCTGTCGAGATCGTCGGTTTGACTGCCTCTTGCGAGTGTTTATCCTCCAATACCTGCACCTTCGGGCTTTCGGCTGCACTCTCTCGTATTTCCTCTAAGTTTGCAAATGGCTTGGCCAGATCCTCCAGACCTGCAATTTCACTCTCCTTTACCACTCTGCTCCCTGGTCCAGATAGCTACTCTTCTGTGAACTTACATCTTGACAGGAAGTGGATTTATCGACGGTTTATCCAAACCCGTAGATTGTCAGGTCCTAGCAAGCTTGATAAATCGCGAAACCCGTTCACTGTCAAGGAAGCGAAAGAACTGCGAGCTGGTGAGCGGATCAGGAGCGAAGCACAAGATTTACGCAGAGGTTGCGAAGAATGTGAAGGCAGGTAGTGAGTTGCTCACGACATACAGTTGTGGGTATCGATTTGATTAATACAAATGGAGAAGTAGATGGCTACGTACCTACCGATTATCATACCTTACTTGTAATAGACATAATCGTCATCCTTGTGTTCACCGCCTTTGTCTTCATCATCAGCTGTGCTGATCAACAGATCCTCAAGGTACGTATGTTACTCCACTTCGTCTTCACTCACGTTTATCGCATTGAACAAAATTGTGGACTAGCTCCTCAACCCTTTGCGGCTCCAACCGGTTGCGCAGTTTGGAATGTATGAGCGCGTTAGTGGAGAAGTTCCTCTAGGAGTCAGATGTGTGGAGCTACCACAACGGAAGAGCTGCTTCGAGATCGATTGAAGAAACTCGAACTGGTTGAGACCACAACAAACGTCATACACCTGAATCATCTGCTTGTTTAGCAGCTTCCACTCACGAGAAGAACTGTCCTTCAGCTGAGAGACGAACCGATGGTACCCCGCCACCTGGATCAGAACGGAATCAGCATTTGTTTTACCAAACAATGTGGACATGAATGTATCCACAGACGTGCGCGTCGACACATCCATACCGTCTCCACAAAACCGAGGTCTAGCAGGTACGCAAGACCGTGTCCATCCCCATACCAAAACGCTCCGTAACGATGTCATGTACTGACATCAGCTCTCGTGGCGTCAACTTGCAAGCAGCGAATTACGTTTGCAGGTCCAAGAAGGTTCTGTAGACGTCAGAAATTGGCGTGCTGTCGTACTCAAAAATTGTGAGAAACTTTGCCACCACACGAAGCAATCCGGTTCCACGCTTTAGTTGTGGTACGAACTCACGACTTGTTACAAGATTGTAGATCGTTTTTCGCTTACGGCGTTGTTTCTGCGTAATCGCATGTTTGAACGTCACGGGCGGAGACCATCGAAACCAGGATAGACTCAGCAGCAAGGATGCTCTCCAAATAAGCCAGCAAAGATCCCCATCGAGTGGCCCCGGAAGAACTAGCGAGCGCAGTTTCTTTTCCTTCAATTTTTGACGAAGCAAAAATCACAATTTATGATTTCGTCTGAAGAATGCAACCAACCCATTGCAACCCGATTGCAAGTCCAGAAACCACCCCAAGTGGACCAGCATGTCCTTTACAAGGAGGTGCAGTTCATGACACACACAACCATGGAAGAACATTTTTGGAAATTTTTTGAAGCTCCTCCCACATTGCTTATTTTGCTGCAGTGTTGTCGGTGATAACACTGTCAAACTTTACGGACTTGTACTTCAGTAGCACACGCTTCACGTCGACGACAAGGAAATGAGTATCGTGACTCTTGCCACCCGTGTACACCGACTCTAGGAAAAACGAAACCTTGCCAGCGACAGCCACATAGTTAACTACCGCCATTCCGTTGATGCCCGTCCACACATCCGTCTCCAAAGTTACGACGAGCCCCCCAAAGACACTGTAATGCGGCGGATGGACTTGTCGAAGGCAATCTTTAGAAGGGAGTTTGCCAGCTGAAATGTCGATGGCACGTTAATACCAGGATTCAGCACTTGCAGCGCTTCAAACAACGTGTGACGTTCTACCTTATAGAACGACATTCCGGTTGTAAACACCCACCACGCCGCTCATGGAACTCCTTGAGCACCGAGGTGTTCAATTTTGGTTGGAAAATGTCCGTTATCTTGTAGGACGATGGACGCTTCTCACATCGGCTGAGCACACGCTTCTCAACGTGTTCGACGTGAGTACGGCCGGAGCTGTGCACGGGCTTGCCGCATCGCTTATACCAGATGTCTTTGTCGTCAGTGTCATCGAAATCCTTAACCGACTTTCAGTTTTGGGTTGGAGTTGGAACGAGACGAGCAGCAGCAGGGTCAGCTGGTTGGGGGTCACTTCCCGGGTTGCGAGTATTGACTTCGGAGACCATGGCGAGCGAGGTGAAGTTGGAGGCTTGAACTGAAGTAGGTTGGGGTTTGATAGTAATGCCAACAGTGAGTGAGCTCGAATCGCAGGTTTTGGCGGATATCAGGAAGGGGATGGCTGAAAGCCCTGAAAGGGCTTCTGAATGGTTGGCTGACAGCTACAACACGATATCTGTGATGTGAAACGTAATAGTCCTAGAATACCTTAGTAATTTATGTAGATTTATAGAATGTTATGTAGATTTACATCATGTGACTTGAAATATAAGATTCCTTGTATGGTACACCCCAAGCTATAATAGGAAGGTTAGGGAAGTATAAAAACATTACCCACCCACCCTTGGACAACTTATCCCACCCCCTGTGTCAATAAAAACTGGGTTTTCCAACTCTGGTCAATGCAGCTCCTTGACACTGAGGGCCATTCTTAACAGGGATAATTCGTAGTAGCTACTACAGCTTTCTGATCCGATTTCGGAATCACAAAATGCAGAGAAGGACGCACCGGTAGTAGCTTTTCGTTTGCCAATATAGTATGGGTGACCGAGGTGAACAGGGGGAACGAGGGAAAAAGGACATCATTACCGCACAGAGCCTTGACAACTTCAAGTCATGACCAATCCTGTCTACGCCCTCATCATGTTTTGCTAGTACAGTACAGTGCAGTTTGACTCCAAATCAATAGTTGCCAGCTGTAGAAATCCTCTAGCTGTGCCAGTTGCAAGCTGTAGAAATCCTCTAGCTGTGCCGCCAGTCAGCACTCGTCGTCATCGCTATCAGAATCGCTTGTGGTGTTCATACTTGGTATCTTGATGCCACCAGCGACATTGGGAATTGCGAGTGCATTGCTCGACAAGGAGTGGGAAGTGGGAGGGTACTGAACAGGGTTCAAGTTAGGACTTGATCCCTGATCCTCCAGCTCGAAGGGTGTATATACTCTCCGTACTGTCTTGCACACCCCTAAACCGAGGAGAACGCTATTACAACTTTCCTCTGAGCATTGCGTTAAAGCGACCATAACAATGATCGGACAACAGCATTTACGGCAACCATACCTGCTATAGCAACATTCGGCGACCTCGAGCCGCGGTAAATTTTTTTATTACGGCAGCGGCTTCACTGGCGCAAATATCTGGGTTTACCGGCACCAGGGAAGGATGAATATCAGGTTAGATGAAGGATGAAGATCAGGTTAGAGGACTTGTCCAATGACTGACACTCCCAAAACGCCCCCGATAAGATCGCCAGGAAAGCGCGACAGGAGAGAGCAGCCCTGCATCTAGCCCACCTCATGAGCAAGAAGGACATTGCGCACAGGTTGATCCGCTCTCGACTGCAGGACATCCATCAGATGAAAGTGCGGCTCCGCTCAATCAACAGGGTGCTCGAAAATGCTCTGCGTGCTCAAGTTCAGCTGCAAGAAATGCTGGAGGAGCAGGAAGAGCTCGGATATGAGCTTGTGGCTGCAATGGGTGGTGACATATCGACTCGAGGAGACGAAGAACCAATTTCATTTTCGGTGATGCTGGAGGCTTGTGTTAGCAAACTAATGAACTATAATGTAAATACGAGTCATACGTACGATGCGTACGATTCATATGTACAAGTCTTCTGCGCTTACTTCATTGTCTATCTTGAATCCTCCTTTTAAAGTCTTCACCACAGAAGCAGTAAAGCGTGCATTACATCCGGTGTAGCGCACGGCACGACTGCGACTACCAGTAGAACGGGACTTTTGAAGAATTCCATGTGTACATCATCTAAAACTCCTGTGAGTCCACTCGAATTGGTCCTCTGGAATCTCCTCATTGGTTTTACAATTTTTTCATACATATAAACACAAAACGTGAGTGCTCTGCTTCACACCATAGCCATCTTTACCAAATACGTACTGGTTGTGCCTTGCCGTTTTTGTCGAACTGCGAACACGAAACAGCACGCTGTTTCTTTTTTGGTATTCCTTCAGCGTACTATTGAAGGCTTCCCGCTTTCGAAACCGATGCACAGGTAGCGGTGGGACTCTGTTGTGTACTGGTACGATCGTGTAACGAGTTTTTCGTCCTTCGAGCACTTTTGGGGGAGCTTTCGCCCACGTGTACCAGCATTCACAGCGTCACCCACTTCCAGTGAACTACTTGATTCAGCCCCCAATCACACCAACAGTTAACCCGAAGCTGTCAGCCTCGTATGGAGTGTCTGCACCAGTAGGCGGCCACACACTGTTGCCCACGTCTTCCTCCTCCGCCTCGGTCTCCTCTTCCTCCTCGGCCTCCTCATCCTCGGCCTCCTCTTCCGCTTCCTCCCCGTCTGGAACAAAGTCTAGGTCGCTAGCATCGTCCTTTTCAAGTCCAAGAGTCACGAAACGATAGTCCACAATAGACGAGCTCCGGCGTCTGGGTCGTTTTGCTACACACAATATGCCAAGTTATAGTCCTTCAACAACAACTATCCTAGTAAGATTATCTTGCCGAACAACCTCCGACATGGCGCCTCCTGCTCGCCGATCGCCACGCGTTCTGGAATGAGCGTGTCGTAACTCGTACTTACCAAAATCACCCTTTCATAATATTCCGGTGTAAGCTTTGCGAACTTTCGCGATTTTCGTATTTTTCGTATAGCAACCCTAAGCTGCTTAGAGCAACCTTGTCGCGGTTATGTTATGGTTGCAGGAACGGCTTCACTCCTCTATTAAGAACGCTCCCCACAGCTGGCTTAGACAGTAAGGTTCGTCTCTTATTGGCTAAAACTACCTTGATTTTATCTAATCATCAGCCTCCATATCTTTCTTAGCTTCAAGAAGACAAAGCGAAGGGATCATGGAGGTAGAGGAGGGGGATCTCACGCGTTCGGACGCCGCTATGGGCAACCTCAGCGTCGCTACAAGTGAAGCAACTGCAACCGAAGACGTGTCTGCATCTACTGTCGAAGTCGCACCCTCCGGGGTGCAGCTAGAAGCTCCACGAGCTGAGGCGGAAGTCTGGGGAGCCGACGAGGACGATGGGTGGATGCCCAAACCTGCGCGTCTGCACTCAGGCCGCACTCGGTCCTGCGCCGTGTGCTTCGCCTCCTTGCAGTACACGGCAGCCTCCAGCTGGGACGAGTATCTGCAGAGCGAGGAATATCTGCATCAGTTGCAGGCCAATTTGCTCCAGGACTCGTTTATCTCGTCCCTAATCTGTGGAGAGAACACAGCAGGCGACCTACCGACAGAGCATCGGATGCACAAGAACAGGAAACTCAAGTGTCGCCAGAGTGTCACGGACTACAGGAACATGACGAGTGCGGGGGTCGTGGACAAGTCCGGCATGGAGAAGGGCTCCATCCGGACGCTGGAGGAGATGCTCATTGAAGCTCTACCCACACCCGTGTTCACTCACGTGCTGGAGAGACGCCTGGCTGTCATTTCGCACAGTTCCAAGATTGCCTGTGAACTCATGAGTCAGGATGGAGTCAAGAAAACCCCTAGACCGGTGGAGACAGCACCATCCAATGAGGAATTGCATCATTTGGCTATTCATACGTTGTCGGCGTTACTGGGAGCTTTTGATTACAAGAACTCACAGGCGTTGAGGTCGTTTGAAGAACTGTCGCAGTTGTTGACGTGCTTTCCAGTGCTGTCGTTGTACTCGTTCTGGAGCCCGATGAAGAAACCACCGGACAAAGCGTTGGTGTTACAGAAGGAAAAGGTGGAGGCGTCGTCGGTCACGACGAGCTCAGACGCACATGGAGCACATTGTGCGGTGGATGGAATGAGTAATACGTTCTGGCAATCACAACCGAGACCAGGGGTTGTGCATTTTGTGATAAGGTCGATGGAGTTGGCGAAAGTAACGTCGATTGTGATCTACTGGCACATGAAGTATGTGTCACAAACTGTTGCCGTGCAATATCGTCCCGAGGGAAGTGAGTATTTTGTTCAACTGGTTGAAGACCAAATAGTCTCGCCGTCATACCCTACACTGATTCCAACGAGCTTTCCAAGTCTATGTCAAGAAGCTCGCATTGTAATGTCAGGTACACCGTCTTCGAATCGTAATGGGACGTATGCGATCGAACATTTGCAATTCAACATTCCAGCGCCTGGATCTCTTTTTGCGGACCCAAAGTCAACCATAAGTGCCATTGCCCATTGGCTACTTGGAGCCTTAGAAACTGGTGATGATATTTTGGCAGCAAAAGCTCTTGGTGCACTGAGAGCATGGGCTTTGTCAACGTCATCGCTTAGCGTCACAATGCTTTTTGTTGACATGCTATTACGACTTGATTCGAAAGATGACGATCGGATTCGACGTCAAATGACAGCACTGGCATTAGAACAAGGTCGACTTCTGCTCCAGGGAATAAATACCTATCATCGAGATGTATCCCAGCGAATGGCACACGAAGGGGATAAGATCGTGTTTGGTGATGTTCGCAGAGTGACAGCTCTTTTCGAGTCATCGGTGTGCTCAACTGGTGTAATTGTTGAAGATGGCGGCCTCGTTGTGAGGACACGAGAAACAAGTTATCAATATGCAGCTGTGAATTGTGGAATATCTTCTGGAAAGGCTTCGTGGAAATTCCGTCTTGATACTGACACACAGGACGACGAAATGACTTGTTTTGGCGCTGCTATACTACCTGTGACCGTAAATGGTTATGATTCGTCTCCAAATCTTTGGATGCTACGAGGTTATAATGGCAATCTGTACGCGCGCGGTCATAAATTAAGCAGAACTATTGGGAAAGTACATCCTGGTGATATCGTCCAAGTTGATGTTGACATGAGTGAAGGCACCCTTGCGTACAAAATCAACGGCACAGATTATGGTGTGGTGTTTACTGATCTTGCCGGCCATGAAGTTCATCCTGCTGTCTCATTCTACGGTTCAGGGAAAGTAATTACCTTGCTTGGAGTCACAAAATGGGATTGCGCCAGCTCTGGACCAGCCGACATTGATCCGATATTTCTATCAAGCATGAGGGAGCACCATTTTTCTGTTGGGTACGGAACTTTAGGTAAGGGTGGACAGCTGGGTTATGCAAGCAATGGGGATCCAAATATGTCTTCAGGAAATACACCACCCACAGGAACCACGTCGATTCATATCAATGGGGAGGCTAAACAGCGGTGCTTGTCAACGCACCCACCTTCACACGGCCATGCCTACGTGATTTATGATGTGTCTGAATCATATCACTTGATCAGTGGAGCAGTTGCTATCAATGATGACACACAAAATGAGATTCTCGAAAATCGCGGGGTTTCTTTGTCGTTCGAGATATTTGGTGACGATAAGTTGTTATGGCAGTCAAATCAAATGTCTGAAACCCATGTCATTGAGCAGTTTGAAGTTGACGTAAAAAATGTGCGGATGCTGGAACTAAAGGTGTCATGTCCAGGTTCGAATCACTGTGCGCATGCAATCTGGGTTGACCCCTGCTTGCATCCTATTGATGAATGGGCATGCTTAAATTGCTCTTTCGTCAACAGAGGGTCATTACAAGTATGCACAATTTGTAGAAGTGGTTTTCGTGAAGAAAGTTTGGCATCGACGGAAGTGGGAGGTTCAAATGGTGTATCGAGCGAATTAATATCGCATGATGTACTTGCGAATAAAAACGTGCAGCAGGAGTTGTTAACACCTAGCGTGCTTGCCACTAGAATTATCGGCCAAATCTATGAGTTATACCAGCTTGGGTCGGCGCCGTCCATATCACATACAAAATCATTCGTTCAGTTTGAGGAGCCATTTTGCCGCCAGCCAAGCAAGGATGTATTCTCCTTACTACTGACCATGCTTCAGCGATTTCATGCTCAATGCCTTGATAGTGGAGAAGATATGAACGAAAAACATACTGGCGACGGCTGTGTGCATATCCTGGGAATTATCACTGCCAACTTGGAGAGCATTACATGTCATGACGTATTTGATCCTGCAACGGAATTAGGAGTTTCATCTGATTTGGTGGCCGGTTTAAGATGGGAACTCGAAGCTATCGCACGCATCGGTGAAGAAAATGAAGGCAATCAAGGAAATTTATCAGAAGCCATCGAGATGGCTGCTGTTCAAACTATTGTGGTTGGTATCTCTGTTTTGTACCCATCAGCGATTGAGAAACTGGAATTACTGCTTCAGCTGCTGAGGTTGCACATGAAGCACCCATTTGATGTCACATCTGCAAGGTATTTCGTCTTAATATCTGTGATGAAGCTTCTCGCTTCTCCAGGCCCAGATGGAATATTGACGTTCATGCCTTTTATGGCAACTAAAATTGCCAAGAGGAGAGGACTAAGTTTTAAAGAGATCGAAGAAGCAGCTTGGCTCTCTTTAGTAACAGAAACACTTGAGCTTCTTATGCAGGTTATTGCGAGTGTGCATCGTGGAGAACTTGCACCCACCGCAGATAGCGCAGAGACAGCTTCAAACGAAACGTCTTTGACTGACGATGGACTTTTCGCTGTCGCGATACGCCTGTTGAAAACTTACCAGTTATGCTTGCTTGCAGAAGCTGTTGAGCTGACCAAAACGAATGCGATGGAGAGTGATCCAGCTAGTCCAAGAGACGGAAGAGAGCTGAGAGAAATACTACAGCGAAGGCTTCAAGTTCAAGAAGCTACTATCCAGTTTGGATTCCTTTCATTGAATGCATATCGGGACCTGATTGACAGAATTGTCTCTTTCCAGGCGGAAGAGTCGTTTACTGTTTCCCAGGCTGCAGCAGCTCTCCAGGCAAACGTTCGTTCGTATAAGATTCCTCTGTTATCTGAGGTACTTCCGTGGTTTGTATCCTGTTTGTGCCTGTTAAGGCGTCAAACATGGCTTGCCCGACCGATGCTTCCTGCAGTTGTACGGTTTCTCGGAACCTTGGACCACTATTGCTCTGAATCACAAATTGTTAGCAAGTCTGCACACCGATTTCAGCAACTGGAGGCTTATCAGAAGGCAAGGCTGATTGAATTCCAAGAAATCGAGCGCGCTGCTGCCGTTGAAAGGGACTCAAGCTTCCGATCGCATACATCGAAACGGTTGTATAACGTGTTTCACCAGCTGTACACTGGAGAAAAGGACCATTTTGAAGGTCAAATTGGCTTCCAGTTTGAAGCAACGAGCAGCTTTGGTATTGTTGCGCTGGGACGCTCTGTCAACCCAACCAGACATGGTGGAAGACTAACGCGTGAACACACGATTAGACTGTGGGAGGAAGGCTCCCAGTTGTTAGTTGCTCAAGTAACTGTCGGGGGGAATTCCAAAAAGGATGCATTAGGCTATGCGCTAGAGATGCTTCCATCCCCTGTAAAAGTTACCCAAGGCAAGTTATACCGGTTAACGACGCAGGAGTTTGCAAATGGTGGAGACCCGTGGTACAAAAAGGAAAATCTGCCTGATGAAGAGTACGATGAATCATTTATCAAGATTTTGCGTGACTGCTACGCATCTGGATCAATAGGGTTTCCTGGATCTCAAAACATGATGGGAGCTGCGTACGGTGTGCCGACCTTTATGGTCCAAGATGAAACCCCTTTAGACAACCTTCCGCGGTTTGTTCCTCCGCACGGCTGTACTTCAGTACGATTCAACACAAAGAAGAAGTTAAAATCAGTCTGCATTAGCCACACAGGTACGTCTGCCTACGTAAAAGATGACATGGATACATGGCGAACTTGTCTTTTGCGAACGGAATTTCTTCATGGTGTTCATTCTGTTGATTTCGCACTCAAATGCTCCCGAGCCGGAGGAACGGTGTCTGGTCATGTTTGCATTGGCATTGATTGGCGACATCTGAGAGGGGTATATCCTCTAGATTCTCCGCAATCTGTTTACGGAAAGTTTGTAGGAGAAACTCTGACAAGTATCGGATGGATGCCCGCAATAGGCGCTGTATGGGTAAAAGGAACGCGATATGACTACGGACCGAAGCTTTCAATTGCTACCGGTGATATTTTCACAGTAACGATTGATTATGATTTACAGCTCTTGTCTTTCGCTTACAACGGGAACAGCGTTGGGATTGCCGTTGGACCACAGGAATTCCAACCACTTGGAGCAATTATTGAGAAACTTCCTGAAGTAGTAAGCGCTGGTGTATCACTGTATGGTTCGCAAGATATTGTTCAAGTCCGTCCGGCGGGTATCGCGAAGTCGACTCTTCGTATCCACTGGTTGTTTGACTTACACAACTTGATGGCATCACTCGCTGGCCGTCTTACCAGCACACTAATAGCGGGGAACCCTATCGATGACGTGGAGGAAGAGCTGCTACCTTGGTTGCAATCACCACTACTTAGTGGTGGTATTACTGAGTCTTTTGCAGCGCAGGATCAACCCAGTACGAGGTTACTGTTACGTTGGAGTGCTGCAATGCAAGCCGAATGTACTCGTTACCCGTCCAACGATAAGGCAATTGGAATTGGAGTTTTTACGGACATGTCGCAAAATGCATCAAGCGTTGAAAACGATTCTGTTTCAAGGAAACATAGTTCCGGGGGAAGGTTCGAACCTACTGGAGCTGCTAGTCAGCGTGATCCTATTTTCTGGGGAAATTGGACAACAGACATGACTGAACGTGGTACCGTGCAGCTCATTATGTCTTGGCTAGAAAAACACTGCCCAGATCGTACATTCTTAAGTAGACTAGGAAGATTTCCATCATGTGAGCGGTGGATGTGTGCAGCATTGATAATTCATTCTCCATCTCATATACTCCAAGAGGTTCAAGCAATTGCTGCAGGAGCTGGCGCTACGACTGCTGGCGAAGTTGTTGGAGCCGAATTTTTTCTTGCTCACGCAAATCTAACTCCATCGGACGACCTGATTCGTGTGTGGAAGCGGATCATAGTGCTGCGTCACTGGCTGATAAAGGCTAGACAGGAGTATCGAGCGAAAGAAGCTGACAAATCTTTGCTAAATGAACAAACGCATATTGACTTGCCACATCAACAGAAGTATCAAGAATTGGATTCGGAACGGAAGGACCAACATGATGATATTGTAGCGACCAAGCGACTGAGCGATGACATTAACTTGGAGCGAAGTGTGGTTGTGCCAAGGACTTTTGATCACCTTGTGAAGCAAGTAATTCAGCGAGCAGAATTTTTGTGCAAATTGGCACCACCATCAGAGGAAGTCGAACGCCTTAAAGCGGACTCACAGATCGCGTTGTTTAATTTGGCCGAAAAGTGGAGTACTCAAAAGACCCCTCCATCATTACAGCCTATGCTTGAACGTTGGAAAACGTTAGGTGAAGTGGACAGTTCTAGATGGTCTGGGATTGTGGACGTACTGCGGGCTCAACATCGTTGGAGATCTCGGCGAGCTTCAATTCAAGGACCCGCCAAACCATCTTCTGTTACTCCATCAGTTGCATCCCCGACACATGAAAATGATGACAGTGTGGATAGTGAAGGCTGGGATGATCCGATTGTGAACAAGAAATACGACTACACTAACAGTTTTTCTGCGATGATGAAAGCGTGTGAACTATATATTCGTGACGGGATTGGAGCTCCACCCGAGGTGCTAACGTTGCTGTTAGAGAGACGCCAGCGACGATCTGATTCTCGACTGTTTGGACTTCAAGCGATGAAGAGCATTATATCATTGCTGTCTTTCGATTCGGCTATGCACAACGCTCTAATTTTTTTACGTCCTGCTATGAGAGGGTTTACTGAGAGTGAAAAAGAATCACGTGAATTGAATGATGGACAAGTCGTCGCGGAAACATTTCGGGCTACGGTTCGTCATCACTATTTGAAGGGACTTGAGGGTTGTAATCGTCAGACAATTGAGAGCGTGCATGCTACCTTTTGTGATCTATATTCCTACTTAGCACAACTCCTCGGTGGAAGCACAGGTTACAATGTATCCGATCCGCAACTGAAGCAAACAATTTTGTGTTCGTGGAGCTTGGATTTCGAGCCACGGGATCATCAGTTCCTGCTAGACACAGGAATGCTTTCCAAGTTACAAGACATATTTTCTATCAGCTCAGTTTTACGTGAGTCGGTTGCTGACAACAATATTTGTTCTTATCATGGCCCACCGCGTAGCTATGCATATTCAAGTATCAATTGGCACCCTTTCTCTGAGGAGTTTGTACAGCAAGGACTACTGCGGAGTGGATACATGACAAAACGTGATGTTATTCGTTTGCTTCGCAGGGCACCTCATTATGTGTGTCCAAATGAGTGGTGGAGAAGGAGCGAACTCGATATGGAGAGCACAAACGACGAAGTACCACTCACTGCACGCCACACAGCTTCCTCCCTTTCATTGCTGTATACTGATATGTTGGCAGGACTGCAACGGAAATTGCTAGGGACATCAACTCGTTCTCCTACTTCAAAAATTCTTCTTTTCGGTGCAAAAATAATATCAGCAACTGGACGTGGTGCTCAGGCACCGGCAAACCCGAAACCCGACGAAATAAGCTTCGTGGAGATACCAGCTTTGGGTGAAGTGAAAGATTTCACGATGGAAATGTGGATTTTCCCAACTGAACTAACAGGATGTCAAGCTTTGCGATGCGACAATGGCATTCAAAATGGAAGTGTATACTTGGAATTAATTGGGCGACACTTGCAGCTATCGATTCCCGGGAATTTCCCACGTGAACGATTATTTAGATCGTACGAGTTCCGGACGTTTGAATGGACCCATTGTGCTGTCACTTACGACGCTCAAAACCGATGCACCAAATTATTTGTTAATGGGTTGTTGATGCAGAAAATGACATTTGAACGAATATGCAGCAGTGTAAATTTCCGCGCATCCCGACTTGGTTCTTGGATGAGCGGTGTGGATGCACAAGGAGCAGCGCTCACGAACATTTCTTCCCAACGCAAGTACAAGGGTTCAATTGCTGAAGTTCGCATTTGGAGAGTTTCGCGTCCGTGTCATGACGTTATGCATGATTTTCAACTCAGTATCCCTTTGGTGAAGCGCTCGTCTGCTTTGTCTTTAACAAAGGCACAAATATTTTCCAAAAGTCTGATCGGGTTGTGGCATCTGACGGAAGGTGAAGGCATATGTGGTTATGATTGCGGCCCAGTCCTAAAATGTGCGACGGAGGGTGTTGAAGCAAGAGGCTACAATTCAACAATCCTGCACTGTCGCTGGGTTTCTGCAAATATACCAGTGTTTGGAAGTGATACCTTGGATAACATGTCACCGAATGAATGGAGTCGAGTAATGGTTTGTATTCGGTCATTCCAGCGAAAAGTCCGGCTGTGGTTGACAATTCAGTTTAATGAATCTGTGACGCTATCGAAACTAATTTGTGAGGACGATGAACTCATTGCGATTCAAAAATGGAACCAATTATCTCGGTTAAATGACGACGACGGTGACATATCAGATAGCGATGATGCGTACATGAGTGGAGACCAAGCTGAACTAGTTGGTGTTGCGGAAGGAAATATGGAGCTGCTAGGTGGACACGCACGAGCATTGATTTCTCAATGGAGTGCTTGTACAGATGAGCAAATGATTATTCGAAAACAAACAAGAAGATGCGCTTGGGTCGTGTTCCGATTTTTGGCATCGACTGGTATCAGTGGTGCTTACGAGAGACGAGAAGGCGAAGCTAGGTCAGTTGCTGCAGTTGCAAAATTGAAGCGAAAACAGCGGCTTCAGAAGACTGGTAGTACCGGTAATGTGAGTCCTGTAATTGATGATGCTGACGTCGCTAACACGTCAAGCCTGGGTTTCACAAACGAAGACGTAGCTACCCGTACTGCTGAAGCAGCGAGCGATGCAGCAAAAAGTGCAGCTACGAACAGAGAATTGGAGGAGCCTGTTCTTCAAACACTGTGGTTTTCAAAAGAATTCCACAGAAAAGTGTTTGAAGTTCTTGAAAAAGAGTTAATCCAAGGAAAAGAACTGACCGAAGAAGCAGAAGGACTGACACGCGCTCAGAGAATGCTTCGGTCGGTTTCTACTCCAGTTCAAAAGAGAGGTGCAAATCTTCGCCAATACCCAAGCGATGTAGGACATGGAAAGTCTGGGTTTGTGAATATCCATCATGCTCCCAGTGATTTAACTGGAGACAGTGAACTACTGGAGCCGCTAGAAGTAGAGATGCACATGTTTGGGGTACTCTTATTTATGCTTTCGCAAAGCCAGCAGTCTCCATCAATAACATATCTTGTACGTCCACATATGCTTCGAGGACTACTGGAAATGCTTCGACTAGCGTCACCTAGATCCCAGCGCGTTGTCAAGCTTCTACTTCGTAGAATCTGCTGCAGTGGAAGTATTAAACCAGCTGATGTTGGTGCCATCCTTGGATCCGAATCTGTACTGACCGATTTGTTACTTGATCAAGTCGCCGAGTCCGTGTGCAGCACAGCTGCACCAATGCCAACACACGCAGTCAACATTCCAGCGAGTAGTGCGCTGGTTGGAAGTACAGACACCGACGGTTCGGTGATGTCGACAGAGTCATTGAGCAACCCTATAGGGTTCCGCTCTGGCCAGATCTCACTGGTGGTGGCCTCAGAAAGTGTGGCGTTACTGAGACGTCTACTCATGGAGAAACACTGGCAGCAAGGGGTTGCGGAGAACTTATGCAACGCAATTCGCAATATTACGCCGATTTTATCTAAGAAGAAGTCCAGTCCACCGTCGCCTGACGTGAATATACGAGCGGATCCGTCTGATATCCGATTGCGTGCAGCCATTATTCGTGCAGTGGGAGCTCTATGTGTTCTGGGTTCCCACTCGGATTGTATAAGAGTTGGTGGAAAAGTTTATATTGCTTCACAAAGCGCGAGTAGTAGCGGAACTCACGCGAACCCGGAAGACAATGGACACTCTGTGAGTGCGACGCTGATCGAAATGAATTCTCATGCTTCGACAGTCCGTGTAGTTTTCCACCCTACATCGTCGGAATTTGATTTCGACCCTAGTCATAATGTTCAAGATGTCAACCTTTCATCTTTGTCGCCGGCTGAAGAAATCTGTTTGCCGCCCACGGCGGTTCCACTGACGTTGGACATGATGCCGGTAATTCTTCAACTTTCATCCTTGGATGACACGAGCGTTTTGAAAGAATTTGATAGCCTATGGAGATTGCAAATTCGCTCTCGAGCACTACTAGCTCTGGAAGCTCTGTTGCGTCACTCACTGGATGTGACAAAAAGTTTCGCTCACGATAAGCTGGCGCAAAACCTTCTTCAGTTTGCTTTGACTCCGATCAGTCTTAACAGTTTTTTTAGTCTGCCGCTGCTACAGGAGCGAGGTCGAATGATTTTGTGCCGTCTGATTGAGTCCTCAACACCACTTGGCGAAGCAATGTTCCATGGGTTGGAGGAGCCGACAGCACCAGCCCTTGCAGCATCGGAATCAATAAATCGTACTGGTGTTAGTGCCGGTGAAATCAATGATGATCCTGCTGAAGAGGAAACTGAAGCTCATCGTGTTCGACGTGGTTTCGCGTCGACTTTAGCTGCAATGGGTTTTGAGTTTGACTTATGTATGGCAGCGTTAGAACACTCACGCGATGACCCTAATTTGGCGGTTGAATGGCTGATGGGTGATGGTGCGGCAACATACCAGGAACGGCAAGAAGCACAACGCCTAGCACAGGCTAGTATTGCGGCTCATGAATTAGCTGATGGAACTGAGGGGGCCCCAGTTCTTACACTCGAAGCAAAGGCCACAGAACTTCAGAATATTTCGGGCATGCCTTATTGCCTTGCATTTTGTGCTTTGGAACTCTCGAATAGTGATCCCAATCGTGCAATGGAGTGGCTAATGGAACACGGCCGAAATTACGCCGAGAAATTTGATTCGCTAGATTTACTGACGGATTCGTTCACAGCTGCAAGAACGGTCGTCCTGGAAGACCGGGCTGCAATGGAAGAAATTGATCAGCCTGATCCGCTCGTATCGACTTGTGGGTACCAGGACTCTGTTGCTGCAGAGTATTTGGGCTCAGCTCCATCAATTCGGAACGCTGACTTGGCATATAATGCCAATGTCGATGCAATGGCAGTAACCCTTGCAACAATCTTGGCGCCTGCTCCTGCAAAGTTCAATTCGAGCGTTGCTGCGGCTTGTGATGCAAATGTGACTGCATATTCACCTCTTGATCCGGAGTATTTGACCCCCTACATTCTTTTGACTGTGACCAGTGATATTGGTCCGGTTCAGCGATTAACTGCCAGTGGTAGAACGGGTATTTACAGACGTTATTCCCATGACGATGGAGTACTGATATCATTTTTGAACACGGAGACTGGAGCGTACGAAGACGAATGGCATTTTCCGCGTGACTTGCGTCGGATTGTTAAGATTTATGACGAACCACTAGAGGGCGCGGAAAGCATTCATCGAGTTGCGCTAAGAACGGAAAATGCTCTTTCTACATATTATGCCAGACGTGCAATAACAGCATTGCTCTGCGCTTTCGACTGTGAGGGTACCTCGATCCCACAAGCGACTGTGATATCCACTGAAGACCAAATACTCGAAGACAAGCGACCGGCAGTACCATCTTCATTTTCGAATGAAATTTTGAGTATTGTTGGCGGTCCTAGCCAATTTGTAAGCCTCCTCAAAATGGTAGCAGCGTCGGAAATTAATGCAACCAAGAGTACGGAGGTCGACGCTAAGAGTACCATTACAGCTAACACTATGGCAGATGGATGTGACGAGTCGAATGCTGCGGGTATTGATCAACACATGTCTTTGTTGGCCAGTCTTCAGGGCATCACATTAAGGATGCTCCGTGAAGAAATACGAAACGAAAAGGTTGAGCATCCTGCAAATCTCCCTAGCATCAAATCTCCTAAACAAATTCCCTCAGGAGAACACCGGAACTTTTTGGGGGTTACCAGTGAGTGTTCGAAGTCTCATTCGATACCTAGAGTTCCTGAATATGATGAAGAGGACGAGGACTTGAGTCGGGCTATTGCAATGTCGATCGAAGAAGCTCAACCGCCTGCTGTCTCATTGACGACAGCGCCCATGGACTTTCGTGAGACAAACCATAGTAATTGCATTGACGAGGAAAGTAAACGTGAGGACGCTTTCAGGATCACTAGAAGAACTCGACAGCCGTCTGATACTGAAGCACAAAAAGTAGCGAGCGCTTACTTGGAAGGTGGAGTTGATGATCATGATGGATTGCTATCTAGTGTGCTGATTAAAGAGTGTGTCAGTCACTTTCTGGAGTCTACGCGAATGGCAGGAGATGGTTCGGGTGATGTATCAGCTGTCCAGGAGTTCCAGTCATTGCATCCATATTTTGGTCGATGCGAATACGCTCGAGCTGTAAGTATCGATAGTTCTTATCGATGCTTGCGTATTGTGTTTGATCATCGCTGTCTATTGGGACCCAAGGCAAAACTGTCTTTTTACGCGGACCCGGAGTGTGAGGATCGTATTGGTGTGGTGGATAATGCTGTAACGACTTCAGGTCATCTTCTCCCTGATTTAATTGTCCATTCACACCAGTTTTGGTTCCGCTTTACAGCATCGGAAGAGAACAACACAAATGATAATGGTTACGGCTATCGCTTTCAAGTAAAACCAATGGCAAATATTCGTTGGACGAAAGAGTCGGAGGTGTTGGCAAGCCCGTCATTAGAATGGGCATGTTGGCTATTAGAGCTACTGTTGAATGATGCGACGGAGCTTGTAGCCCATGGAGCCGTGCACAACCGCAAAATATATGGCGCCCTTGTGCGGTATCTACGCTCACCTGGAGCTCCATTTAAGGGCCGTGTGGTTCGCTTACTACAGCAATTACTGCACCACCCAGAGTTGTTCCCGGCAGATGAAGTACCCGAGTTGGATGCTTTGGAATCGATCACACGTCTCGCTCTGACTCGTGCTGAGGTTGACAGAGCAAGTGGAAAGGTATTTCTCTCAACCCACTTGCTCCAGGTAGTTGAACTCTCGATGATGATATCTTCGGCTTCGTCAGTCTTCGAACGCAAACTTGATGGTACCAGTGCTGTACCAATTCTATGTCTAGCCACACCTTTTGAGTTGCCTGTGCCGTTGGAACGCAAGCGCGTTCGTGATAGTCTCAACGACGTATCGGAGCTCACTCGGTTTTTCCTTGGACAAACCTCACATCTGCCTCAGCACATCTTGATTGCAATATGGATGGAGGTCTACGGATCTTCAACGGTAATCGAAACTTCACACCCGTACACACCTGGTACCCCTTTGAATGGCCTCGTAGCATTTGACGGTGCTCAGTCCTTACGCATATCGTTTGACTCGCGTAGTTCACTCGCTCCAGGTCAAGGGCAAAGAATGGCGAGACTCGAGCTGGCGAGCTTTATACTTGTTCCTCCTGAAGATGGTGGAGCTGGTGAGCCTATAAAGGAGATCCACAGCAATCGAACGTATGCAGGGGAGAATGGGTGGCCCGAGAATGCAATTTCTCATGATGGCAACAATCTCGAGTACACGTTCTATGCGGATGAAAACGCCGGTGATCACTTTGGCTTTGCAGCAACAGTAAGTGCGTTAGGCGTCCCAAAGGAAAAGCAGATATCTCGTGCATCGATTGACGACTTGGAACAGCTTCTTCTTAAACTTGTTCTACTGCAAGCTGGCACGAAGGGTAAACGCTGGACTCAAGAAATGGACATGCAGCTTGTTGACTGGGTGAACAACCATGTAGAGCCTGCAGTGTTGTTACCATCGACCACTCCAGCAGCTACAAGAAAATCTGTTGATCTACTACCGACAGACATCAAGCTTAACCAACCACTTGATGGTTTGCGGTGCTCGCACCTGTTGGGACTGTCTCTAGAGTCGCTGCAGCTTCGGTTTGCTTTGATCAAGTATCTGAACGTGAGCCTACAGCATTGCTTGCCACTGTTAGATTTGCGTGACACGAAATCGCCGTGGACGATAGCACACCGGCTGCGACAACTTAGTCATTGTATCTTCTTCGACGTGAAGAGCGCGCTAGTGGAAGCTGCGATCGAAGCAACAAATGTCCCTGGAGAGACTTCAGGAAGCTCACAGCAGCAGACAGCACGTATTACTCTAGACCGGATGCAGGCACTTGAATCACGTGATGATCGTGAGGTGGAGCCTTCAGTGTCAGAATGTTTTTTTGCGCAGGCATTCCGTCAACTACACCAGGTGAACCCCGCACTTTTACGACGTCAAATCGACAGCAAGGGTCGATTGTTCAGTGTCAAGTTCCGTGGAGAGGAAGGTGTTGACTGGGGTGGAGTGTATCGCGAAGGCGCCACATCCATGGTTGACGATTTGTTTTCACCCCATTTCAGTTTGTTTATTTTGTGTCCAAACGGTCAGCATGACATCGGCAACAACCGCGGAATGTATCTGCCCAACCCCAAATGCACGTCGCCAGTTGCAATCCAAATGTTCGCATTTGTGGGTCAACTATTGGGAATCTCTCTTCGTACACACGGCGATTTTCCATTCATGCTACCATCTTTGGTGTGGAAACAGCTGTTGGGTCATGCGCTCAGTCGCGCTGATCTCGAGGGCATCGATGCCATGTTCGTCCAGATGCTGGATGGCATTGTTAATTGCGAAAACGATGGCATATCGACGGAGGAAGAATTCGCAATCGCTTTTGGAAGCCTTGAGCTGCGTTTTACGGCATCATCGTGCACAGGTGAGGATATCGAGCTGGTACCGGGTGGTCGTCATCTTACGGTTGGCTTCCACAATCGAATGGAGTACTGCCGTCTAGCAGAATGCGCTCGTTTGGAAGAGTGCAGTGCGCAGGTGGCTGCAATGGCTCGAGGTTTTGCGACCCTGTTCCCTCGTCGGGTTTTGACACTATTAGCTTGGCAGGAGCTCGAGATTCTCGCATGTGGCTCACCTAAAATCGATTTGGATCTCTGGCAGCGCCACACGCGCTACGACGGCTACGCTGAGGACGACCCAACTGTGCTGCTTTTCTGGGAGGCGCTAACTGAGTTCTCAGATGAGCAACGTGCAGACTTTGTGCGCTTCGCATGGGGCCGTAGTCGTTTACCGCGCGGCAAGTGGTCACAGCCCTTCAAGCTATCCAAGAAAGGAGGTCGCGATTCCACACGCAGTCTTCCGGTTGCGCACACGTGCTTTTTCTCAGTCGAGTTACCGCCATACACATCGCGCGAGACGATGCGTTCTATGCTGCTTGCTACAATTACTTTCGGTCTTGGTGGTATCCTCATGGCTTGAATTCGAAACATCTTGCGTTGTTCTAGCGAATATTACATGTCAACAAAGTGTTTGCTATGCATGTACCTGTAGGCAGAATGAACACAGCAAAATATGAAGAAAAAACGTGACCACTTACTTCGCTTCATGTTTGTTTCTTCATTTGCAGTGAATTGGTTGAGGTGATGCTGGTGTATGTATCTGCCGCCCCCGAGCTTCTGGTGCTTCTGGTATTGCATGCAGCGCCTTCAATTTACACGCGCTTGAAGTTCTCCAGTCCACTGCCTACAATACTGCAGTTCTCGACCTTCATGGCCTGCTGGACAGCCTCCTCGTTGAATTCCGTGGATGGCAGCACGACCTGCGAGGTTTGGGCGATGGCAGCGAGCGGGCCAAGGGACAGACCAGTCTCCTCACCAGTAAGCAGGATCTTGTCCGTGGCTGTCAGCTTCAAACTGCACACAGAACAAGAATACAACTCAGCAATAATCTTCAAGCCGGCACATCTCACCAACGCACGTCTTGGCCAGGTTCTCCGCACGCTTGAGCAGGTCGCCGTGCGTGAGCACTGCGCTCTTCTTAGGGTTCTGTCCCTGTACCTCTACACCATAAATCATTAGCAGAGCTCTGTTTCCTCCTCTTTGGGTTTCTCTTACTGGAGTACGTGACGGCCAGTGGCGTCTTGTCGCTGAGCATCTTGGTGACGGCCTGGAGCGCATAGGGCTCGGGGCTGTTGACCATCATGCCGTTGAGGTTGATCATGCCCTCCACGGGCTCCCAGCTCGTGGTGATGACGCTGTGCAGGTGGCGGAAGTGTTTGGGACGGAAGACTTCCTTGCGTTCACGGACTGCAAAGCACAAAAGCATCAGCATTTCTCTCCCTCTCTCCTCCCTTCTCTCTTCTAGCTCGTACACGTGGCCAGCTCGGGGAACAATCCCTGCACGACTTGCGTCTGATTGCGCCCCGCCTGCTTGGGCTCGAACACGAGGCCGCTGGCCCTGCTGTCCTCCAAGATGAAGGCCAACTCTTTGGCCTCCGACACCTCCGGCTCGATCACCGCCAGTGTGAGGCCTGCGCGCGCCGCTGCCAGCTGCGTAAGCACGTTCTCCGCGCTGTTAGGCAGCCACACGGCCACCACGTCACCCGACTGGAACTGCAGATCCAGGAAGCCATTGGCCAGCTCGTCCACCGCCGCCTTGAGCTCCTTGAAGCTCCAGCGCACATCCTGCTTCACGCTGCGCAGCGCCTCCTTGTGCGGCAGACGATCCACCGCCTCGTTCAAGATGGCGCCCACAGTGCTGACAGTGCGGACGCCCATGGCGCGTGTGAGGCCCTTGGAGCGGGCGAGAGCGAGCATCTTGCCTAGGCACCCCCGGAATTGAAAATGAGCGGAGGAGGCGAATTGGATAGAAATGTGGTGCACACCATTTAGTATCTGGCAAAATGTTGCTGCCTGTGGTGGTGGATAAAGCAGCGAACGAATGGAGTTTGCTCGAGTTTCAAGGCGACCTGCTGCCTGCGGAGACACCCGATCTGCGAGGACTGGACGTGGGGACGCTGCGCCACGGAGAGGGGCAGATCACGCTGCGCATTGGCAACCACGTGCTCGCGGGGAAAGTGACCAAACTGCCGAAAGCGTTTGCGATTTTGCAGAAAGAGACTGAGATGGACAGACAGACCAAGTATGAAGTGGTGGGCATTGCACACACACGCGTGTTGTTCACGTCCAGGCCGAAACCAGTACTCAACTAGTGGAAATCAAAGTGCTTTTTTTCAAAATTTATGGTTTTTAGTGCTCTACCACTCTGCAAGGACTGGCTATTGTAATAACTAGTGCTCGGGGCGTCCGCTACGCGGACCCTGTGTGTGGTTTGCTGTAGCACGTGTGAGTGATCCGCCTCCGCTTCGCTCCGGCGGAATTTTTATGGAGACGTAAAATATATCAAGTAATATTATTAACCCCTTGAAAGCGAGCTCCTTTCCACGCACCCATCGGCTAAGTCAGGGTAAGGGCTGCAATACTAAATTCAAGCTATTTGGTAACTTG
>NBNE01000220.1:0-31001 GCA_002215365.1 Phytophthora megakarya
TTTGGAACACAGCAAACAGTGGTACATATCAATAGATCTGGAACGGAGTGGTACATGTTTTCACGTTACCTAACCCTGTTAGAAAACATGGACGCTATCGCCGTCCTAAGTAAAAAGACCACCTATAACCCTTAACCGCTCAGTATCGCTTTTGCTTTTTTTAAGCAAAATTAAAAAAGCACTTGTTTTAAATTATAATTTAAAACATTAAAAAATGCGTCATTGATTCAGAAGAGTGACGAAGCAAGTCAATTGTTGCTCGTGAAGAACGGCCCTCATACGGTCCATGCAGCGCGTTCTCAGTGCGTGGCGGAAGTCGCGTGGAACAAGTGCCAAAGAGGGGCATGAGGTGCGTCTGCATCGTGCCATTTGTGTAAGGAAGATGCTACATGTATACTAATGCATGGGGCTGGATTCACTTTGAAGGAGCTGCAAGAGGTGCTGACGAAGCTGCGCAAGCTTGGGCAGCGCAACACGTTGGAACAGGTGCGATTCAGACAGTGCTGCAATGGGGATTGCAGTGAGACTGAAGAATAGTGATGTACTGTAGTTTAAGGAGTCGCCGCTGGTGGCGAATCTGAAGTCGCCCATGCAATTCCACGGTCTAGGCAACATGATCTTCAACAACCATAATGACAATGAAGAGGAAATCCAGAAGGCGCTTCACGTGTGGAAAATCGCAATGGACAAGGTATTGTCTACTACGTAGGGTTGAATATTGTATGTGATGATCTGAGCTCTGTTGTTGTGTAGGGAAGTGAGAAGGCAAAGTACAGTATTGCACTGTGCATGAAGAAAGGCATTGGTATGGTATATAATTCATATTGGTGAGCTGATAACACTGATACTGCAGATACCGTGATGTAGGTTTCCCGAAGAAAGATGTGACGGGAGCTACGAAGTACTTTAAAGAGGTGGGTCGAGAATTTGCACGTGATGAAGGTGGCAAACTGAAAGGCTAACATCTTGTTAGTTGGCTGCCGCTGGCCATGGATGGGGGGCATTTGCCTACGCTGATGCCCTGAGCACTGGCCAAGGCACGCGTAAAAATGAGAAGAAGGCGTTCGAGCTGTTCAAGAAATGTGCTGAAAGCAGCATCCCTCCGTCGTACTTGAACGTTGCAAACATGTACTTGGCTGGAACAGGGACGGAAAAAGTAAGTTGGGACAGTACTTCGTGAAGGTTATTAAACGATATTAATTGGTTCTTACTGTCCAGAACGAGGTGGAGGGGTTGAAGTGGCTCACGAAAGCTGCGGAAGCTGGCGACCCGACCGCCAAATCCCTGTTGGGTGATTACTACTCTCATGGCAAAGGCGGAGTGCAAAAGGATCAAGATCGCGCTGTTCAGTACTACAAGGAAGCAGCCACTGCTGGCATCATTAGTGCTCAGTTCAACCTTGGCTACATCTACCTTACTGGAGAAGGAGTGCCAAAGAATGCATTGCAGGCTGAGGCTCTGTTCCGTAAGGCTGCCGAGAAGGGTTTCGTGATGGCGATGGTCAACCTCGCTCAGATGTACCGCATGGGCTACGGCAAGGTGCCCAAGGACCTGGAAACTTGTCGCAAGTGGCTAGAGCTAGCTGCACCGCATGACCCAAATGCAAAGGAGCTACTGAAGGTGGTCACAGAAGAGGTAGACGCTAGACGCTGAACAGAAAGCCACCGGGATCAACAGCAATTGACGTGACGTAGTTGCTGGAATTGTTTTCTATTTGTAACTTCTACTTTGTCTAAAGACTGAAGACGGACGTGAATGCCTGGATAGTGCACACGGTGCACACGATGGAGCTGACCGCGAGAATAACCCAGGCAATGAACTTGCGACGGTCCGTGTTGGGTTTCTCGCGCCGGATGCACACATAGGATACACACGGCAGGACGTACGAGATCAGGAGACCAACAGTGGAGCCCATGAGGTTCCAAACGACTGCCACACCCGGTGAGAGAAGCGCGACCGTGATGACAGTGGTCATGATACCGACAGTGAGTAGCACGTGTACGATAGTAGACTTTGATCTCGATCGCGACGGCGCAGTCATGCTTGAAGTTTGTACTGCGCTGCCACTGGTGGGCAACAACGCTGTGCCCTCTCCAATAGTATCTCCTTCATTCTCTGAATCGGTCGAATCGGGTGCATCGTAGACTTTGGCACGTGTGTGAATGTAGCTGCGGATGATTTTGGCCAAGCGGAGAAGGTTGGCGCGGCATGGTTGAATAATCAGTGGCAAACTCAGCTGGATAGTGACGAGCAAGCCCAGTCGTCCAAGATTAACAAGATGATCACTGTCGCTGAAATTGTTCAGGATATCGCCTTGCACACCGCCTTGTTGCTGAAATGCGAACAGGTATCCCATGATGCCAACCAGCATGTAGAACAACCACGTAGAGAACATTGTAGATGCCACGATCTTCTTCAGCCGGTGTCGCGTGGGCTTGTGCAGTTCGCGATACACTGGCAGCACATTAAAATGGCAGAGGAAGGACACCGAGATAATGGGAAACGCATATGCTGCGTCTGCCCAACTGTCGGGGACCAACTTGATCGGGATCTGGGGCTCCGCCTCGACCTCCTGAATGTCGTGTTGCTTGAACGTTACGTCTACTGCTCGGACCGTGATGGCTATTGCCAGCACTAGCACTGACACCAGACTGAAGATGGACGTGAACCGCAGTGCATCCATCGAGCGAGCCAGCAGCGCTGGAGACACGAGGAGGACGCAGATGACGGTCAACATGTTCTGCTCTGCCTCGGAGATCGGTCGATTGTACAGGAACTTCGCACCCAGAGACCCCACCAGGTCCTTGGTGAGGATGACGTACGCTACCAGCGTCAGCAGCGTGAGGACCACGAGCAACACGACAGTGATGCGTCCAGCTCGAGCTCCCAACGCCTTGCGCACCACTTCTTCGTAGGAGGCGGCGCGTCCGCGACGACTGCAGCTGACGATGACGTAGAGACTGAAAGTGGACGCAGAGGCGGCGATGGCCATGAAGATGAGCGCCACCACGAGGCCGCACTTGTCGAAGGCGAAGGGGAGCGACAACACGATGACGTAGAGACTGAAAGTGGACGCAGAGGCGGCAATGGCCATGAATACGAGCGCCACCACGAGGCCGCACTTGTCGAAGGCGAAGGGGAGCGACAAGATGCCGCCACCGATGATGGTGCTCACGAGGTTGAAGATGGCGGACGGAGCAGTGGCGGTGCGCGTGGTGGCGTGTGGTCCGGGGCTGAAGAACTCGTGGCTCGCTCGGTTGCGCTCGTATCGGTAGATGCCTGTATCGATCATACTGCCCTGCGAGGAAGGCGGCGCGGACATGGCGTTCGATCTGACGAAGAGACGGCAAGTTGAGGAATGAGCCGATCCATCTGACCCCGAGGGCCAACAGCTGGTGTTTGAGCAATAGGGGAACGTTCTGGTGGACATGGCTACACTAACTTCAACTATGGCGGTTCACCTGGGTTTGCATCTGGAATTGCAACTTTGAAGGTTCTTCACGAGGCTCCCAAGGGCCTGTTGCCAAAAGCGTGAAGTTGTGTCCTGCGGCAATTGAGACGATTGGCCCTACACCGTAACCCCGAAAGCTCCCGCGGTCTACGATCCCAGGTTCGTCTAGATTCGTTGCGCCAACTTCGGACCCTTTACGTCCGAGACAACCGGAAAAGTTCTGTCCCCAAGTGTACAGATTCCCGTCCGCGGCTAAGGCACAAGCGTGATGAGATGACGTGGCAATGGTGCGACAGCGGATGTGGCGATGACGTAGTATTGGAATGCAAGCTGTAAAACAGTGAGTATGAGCTCTGAAGGAGCAATGGATACTTAAGTATAACTTACTTGGAAGTGATGCGAGCTTTTGCTTACCAAGACCAAGCTGCACAACACGCATTATTAGATGAAATACTAGAGTTGAAAATGTGAACATATCCGTACTTGTCCCTGAAGACCGCTGCCGAATGCATATACGAATCCGCCACTACTGTCACCTGGTGCAGAGATCCCGAGAACCTTTCGTGGAGCTCTGACAGGAAACATTTGATCTCGCTCGCGCGCAATGCATAATGTGTGCCAGCTACCACAGCACACATCCAGTACGACCTGTTTCTCGAGAGCACTTACCACTTTCGGGTGGAAAGAATCGTCGTTGTTGCCGAGTCCTAGACGTCCTCCGTCGCCGCAACCAAAAGTGAAGAGCTGTCCATCTGCAGATACAGCTGCAGTATGTACTGCTCCACAGGAAACTCGCGTGATGCATTTGCTTTGAAGCGCCTCAACAATCGTAGGACTCGGGAAGCACAACTGTAAACGCTTGTCTTTTACTCCAGCCCGTTTCGATTCTCCCAAGCCCAGTTGACCACTCCAACAGCTACCCCAAGCATACAGCCTTCCTTTATCGGTGATCGCAGCAGTGTGAGTATTACCCACACTGACAGTAACAATGTGACCATTTTTCAGTGTTTCCACATAAATTGGTTCCTCCTTGATCGATCTTCCCTCATTTTCACCAGTACTTGTCCCTAACTCACCATATTCACCTCTACCCCACGTAAAACATTCACCCTTCTCACTAGTCATGGCAACATGCCCACCAGTTCGACCACATGCGATATGCAAAATTTGTTTGTTCGACAAACTCGGGATTAACCTTGGAAACAGAAAGCACGAACTAGCCTCCACACGTTTGTTCTGCTCCATTTGTTCTTGTTGTACATTTAGGCGATCTGACTTCTCCGCCTCATCAAAAACTGCACGTCCTGCGCCTCCCCAAGCAAAGACTTGTCCGTCTTCAGTACGAGCAAACGCAAAATTTGCGTCGAAACCCTGCGTTGTTCCAACAAGTCCAATCAACTTTCGTGGTGATTCATGGTGATGCATCACTTTCCTTTTACAACACAAATCCTTACCGAATATACATTCGTGACGCGAGCTCCACGAAGGCTTTCGATTTCTGTAGGTAGTTCACAGGTGCGACGGTGACCCAAACCAAGGTCTCCATTTGTGTTGGAACCAAATGCAAATACCCGACCAGAAGCTACAATCAGCAAGAAACCATCGTAAGTTGGTACAGTAGGTATAGTAGGCAAATAGTTGCAAGAAGAATGTTGCTGGTGCTGACCTAGAATTGCGTCCTGTTGAAGGTCAAGCAACCGCTGTTCTTCCAGTCGAGCTAGGATTTCAGGTTCATGCACCCAATCTTGGATCCGCGCAATCAACTCCATCTTCTTGCCATTAGCAGGTAGGTCCAGCAACATACACGCTACATCCAATTCATCTTTGCGCCATGTGGACACATCCACTTCTCGCCAGAAATCTCTTGTCTTCGGTAGACTGCGAATGTCCGCACCCTACAAAACAAGCACCATCCAGCTAAGTCAATGTTACATTAACTGCCCAATACAGAGCTCTATTTACCTCGTACGAAGGCAGTTGTTCGCGGCTCCAGATCCGTTCGCGCTCCAGTGGGTCCGAGAGTCGAGCGATCCGAGCCTTCCGCCGCACACTCGCTCTCTTTTCTCCATCCCTGCCGAATTCGTCTTTCTCTCGTCGCATGTGGGCGCGCAGATCATCTTGCAATTCATCCAGCAACTTCTTCGCACTCAACTCTCGCATCCGCTCCAGCGCCATGGCAACCGTTACAATAACTTCAACATCAAAAAGCCTGATTTAGGTTAAAGCTGCTGTGGACGACCAAGTGCTAGAGGAGACGCTGGAGCTTATCAATGGACGCAAACACCAACGCTTTTGCTGCTCAACGCGGTGGAGATGGAAACATCGGGAGTTCCGGAGCCCAGCTTCAAATCAAAAGTTGGCGGGTGTAGTTGGCATCGGAACTATGGAGATACCAAACAGAAGATTCTTCTTGGCAAACATTGCAGCTGCAGAACATGGAGATCGAACCTGTTGTCCTGTGGAATGCTGGAGTACAAAAGTAAGGTTCTCGAACTTACTTGCGGTCGTACCGCGTCATTGGAGATTAATTTGACCCTGACACACATGCTACTTAGTACGAACAATGGAGCTATCGTGGTGTTTATGCCGTACATGTATGGATCGTATTCGAGTGTGGTTGGAGTGGATGATGCTTTTTCGATTTCGGCCAAGAATAATGTGAATGGGGTCAAGCACACTGCTCGGGTGATGCAACTACCAACCCTAGATGCAATGAGCTGCATCATTGACCAGACGTACATGGATTCGTCAGACAGTTTGCTTGGCAAGCAAACTGCAATGCTTGCGAAGGCGCGACACTGATGGTGATCTCACTACCCAGTATCAGAACCAGTGACTCATGGGAAAGCTGGGCTCCGTTCAGAAGCAGGAACTTTCAAACCTGTGCAGGAGAAAGCACCCCCAAATGACCAAGAGCCTTCAACAGCAAAGCACAAAAACGTCTCACTCTGCCAGCTGAGCTAGTCAAGCGCCAAGAAGACATGGTAGAAGAGTGTCTAGCGAAGATTGAAGCTTTGGTGGTAGATTTCAAGTACAAGAAGATACTTCTGTAAAAGTGATCAGCACGAGTGTAGACGTACCGAAGCCCACACGCGTCTCCGGCGACAAACTCGATGATCGAACACACGTGGGTCGCGAATTTACAGAGCTACTGCTACGAAGTGTTTCGAACCCGCATCTGGGCTGGTTGTAGTAACGTTAAAAGGTTTTGGACGTGGAACAAGTGTGATATGGACACCCAGTTTTTCATCGAATATCCAGCGCACGCTGTATAAGGTTTTGGACGTGGAACAAGGGTGATATGGACACCCAGTTTTTCATCGAATATCCAGCGCACGCTGTATCTGTGTTGCGCTACAAGATCTGTCTACGCGACAGCTAGCAGGTGTGGTGTTGCATGCCCTGGCTCAAGACCGCAATCACATTAGCGATTTGACGGAGCCACAGTTCATATCACACCTGTATGCTCTACTGGTGTGTTGTTATCAAGGGTTATTCACTCTCTTTGAAGTGTTTGTCTGCACGTTTGAGTACTGCTACTACTGATGATTCAATGCCTCATCAGTGACGAAGCATTTCAAAGTCCCCCATGTACTACTACTACACATGAGAGATCAGTTTGTTACGTTGGTGTAGTGAGATATCTATGATAATGACTACTTAGCGAACAAAAGACTGGCGTTGGTTCCTCCAAACCCAAATACACATGAGAGATCAGTTTGTTACGTTGGTGTAGTGAGATTTCTATGATACTGACTACTTAGCGAACAAAAGACTGGCGTTGGTTCCTCCAAACCCAAACGAATTGGACATGACGGCATGTAGCGCTTTTTCTTGTGGTTGGTTTGGCACGTAGTTAAGCGTAAATTCCTCAGTTGTCTCTGTCAAGTTGAGTGTGGGGGGCATAACGTTCTGTTGACGACAGTAAGATTGGTGAACCCAATGAACGTTCGAGTACATAAGGAGTCGTTGCAAACTTACGTGATGAAGCGCCTTGATAGCAAAGATTGCCTCCACAGCTCCAGCCGAGCCTTGAAGATGACCAATAGAACCCTGCTTGACAGCAACATGACATTAATCTACCACAGCAGATCAATACAAATACAAATGACGCACCTTCGTAGATGACACCGCGAGGTTATCGGCGTGTTCACCAAATAGTGTTTTGATAGCCGCATTTTCGGCGAGATCGCCCTTGGGAGAACCCGCTGCGTGGGCGTTAACATATCCAATGTCGGATAGTGCTAGTCCTGATTGTGCAATTGCTGCCTTCATCGCTCTCCGGGCGCCATCTCCGTTCTTGAGAGGGGCTGTGATGGGACATCCGTCGCCACTAAGACCGTAGCCCCTCAATTCAGCGTAAATTCGGGCGCCACGATTCTTAGCATGCTCGTATTCCTAAAGCAATATGACAAACATTTTTTGTCAGCCAGTCTGCATCATAGCTATTATATATGTGCGGCTGGTGTAGTTTTAATGGAAGTGATCATACCTCAAGAACAACAATACCAGCGCCCTCGCCCATGACAAATCCATCACGCTTCGCATCAAACGGCCGAGAAGCTTCCTGAGGGCGATCATTGTACTGTTCACGAAGAAGCCACAAATCAGCCTACCATTCAACAGCAAAGAAATGCAGACGAACTAGCCAACCTTCGTAGACAAAGACCGCGGTCGATCGAAAGCACAGATGCGCATTTCATTGATGGTGGGCTCAGTACCTCCTGCAACCATCACATCTGCATCTCCATGCTGTATGAAGCGAGCAGCATCTCCAATACTGTGACTGCCAGTCGCACTTGCCGTCACGCAAGAATGAACGGGACCCTACAAAAATGATGTTAATTAATCACCACAATCAAATTGACTCCCTGACAAAAGTACCTTAAGACCATGTTCGATGCTCACATGACCTGCTGCAAGGTTAATGAGAATACGAGGCACGAAAAATGGCGTAACGCGACGGAAGTTCTGCAATGAAGCGAAATCGTAAGAAACCATAATATACCAACAACCCATGACTGATCGTACCCTCTCTCTAATAAGTTTACCAACATCCATGATCTCCTGGAGGTTGCCACAAGCAGCACCGATCGCCACTCCCTGACAGCACAACAACCACATCAGCAACACCATAATAAACCCCTCCAGAACGCCTCGTTTTACTGCTCGTTCGCGCTCCTCATCCGACTTGGGATTCCATCCCGAGTCCTTCAGAGCTTCATCAGCTACAGCAAATCACCGAGTTAGCTTCACTCCAGCATCTTCTGTCTTGACTAACGCACCAGCAGCTAACGCCAAGGCGACGTGGTCCACTTCCTGGGCGCGATAACTCTTGGGGTTGGCCCAGTCCTTCGTATTGAAGGCTCCTTCTGTGTCACCCCTCGGCACTGTGGCTCCAATGGTGCAGTTGAGTCCAATGCCCACTAGCGATTCCAACGACTGCAAACCCTCAACACCCCATTAATATTAAGCTTAGAAATCCGAGTAATGACATACGCGGATGGCACATTGAGACGCCAGAACGTTTTCCCACGCGCGCTCAACGCCCACTCCAAACGGAGTCACAGCGCCCAATCCAGTGACTACCACACGACGAGGAGGCACAGGCGGTGGAGGTGCAAACGAAAGCGTCGACAGACTGCGAAAAGCGGACGAAGCAGTTTCACGTCGTACAACGAGCATCGTGGAGCAATTGAGTCAGGGACAGGGAGGAATTGACAAATGAAGGACCGCGTGGTCTTCGCTCTTCGGTGGTGCACTCATTGATGATGATGACAAATCAAGATTCCGCGATTCTGAAGTTAGGTAAAAAGTTTTTACCAAAACTTTAGAAAATATTACATTTATTATACTTTTTTTTAAAAAAAGTTTTTAAAAAAACCTGGCTCATCTTGACGTTCTTCAGATCCAAATGGCACACACCAGTCGCGCCCGTGGCTTGTCAGAAAACCTTCGTCAGATGGCAGCGAGTCAATTTGTGCCGGTGGCTGTCATCGACGGCCCGTCGCCTGGTACATGTAAGTAAGTCACCAGGCTGTTGGGTTCTCGCATAGAGTTCGTAGCGTCCCGGCCAATACGCAAACGACTGCATCCTCGGATGTGTACAGTACCACTCGGTCGAGTTGGCGACACCAACTTGGCGTACACCTGGTGAATTTGACGACTCTCGTAAAAATTCTCTCTGGATGGGGCTGCAGCGGCTGGGATGGACGCCCCACATCGAAATAGGTGAAGCATAGCACAATGAGGAGGCTTGCGCGTTTGCTCGCTTCGACTGCCGTGCTCGCGACGGCGTCTTGTGCACTGGAAGTCAGCGTTTGCGGCGACGCCACGTACGACTTGCCGGAAGACCGAGGCGTGATCTGCGCGTCGGCAGATCCGGTCCCTCCTGGTACAGCTTGTCCGCTGAAGGGCGACAAAGCGAGCTCCGACTGCTTCGAGAACCTGCCGTCGTATGAGGGGAACGTTTGCGTGGCGACTGAGGACGCAGTGTGCGCACTCGTGACCGACGAGACGTGGGGTTGCGTGTTTCCATCAATAGGGTGCGGCGACAAAACCGTCACGACTGCTGCTCCTGCTGTGGTAGACCAGTGCGAGACTTGGGACTACGACGAAGATGACTCCGGAGCGAACGAAGGCGAGTCACTCTTCGACGGAAACGATGACTACGATGAGAGTTGGTTCGTGGAGGTGACCAAAGTTACGGTGTTATTCGCGTGTGAGTCGAAACCCACCCCAGCACCAACTTCCGAGTCCACGCATGAGCCAGATTCGGAGCCGACACCCACCCCGTCAGATACAGAGTCAACGCCCGCCCCGACGTCGCCCACAAATGACTTTTCCTCATCGGATACTACAAACACGGCAACAGCAGATTCTGGAGTTGCGTCTGACAGCGGAGCCGGCGGTGGCTCGGATGCACTAAATTCATCAGAGGCTGAGCCAACTCCAGCACCGACATCAGATACGACCAGCAAATTGAATCCCGAGCTTACGTCAGGATCATTCGATGGCACAGACAGTTCAGATACTGATGCGGAGCCAACACCAGCACCGACATCCAATACAGCCGGGGCGGCCAGTACCGATGGATCAACGCCAGAAGTTACCCCAGCGACAACGCAGACTGAAAGACAACAAGAAACAGGCCAAATTCAGTCCAGTGGCTCTGCAGATGCGTTAGAGGCGGCAGATCCTCCGATCTCCAAAAAGACAGAGTCGAACGAAGCTGCGGGTGGAAGTACGTCAACTAAACAGCCAACGGGTTTTTCCGATGTGATGTTGCTATCGGTTCCATCGAACTTCATAGGAACACTGAAACCTGCAAGTATACCTGATGCACCAAATGCATACAACAAGCCCTCCAGACGATGATAGACCATTTCAAAAATGGATTTTGCTGGAGAAGGCAGAACTTCATTCGAAACATTATCATCAACCTACACGGTCGACGACCCTGACAGCAAGGAAGTTGTTCAAAGTCGTGGTGAAACTTAGTGGGGGTTGTCAGACACAACTTAGAGCGCTTGGCACATGTAGTAGTAGCTGTTAGTGAAGTATTAATTTTAATCATGGCCGAGCAACAACTAACAAAAAATATCTTGCGCTTCCTGGCCAAACTCCTGGTAGCTGGCAAGGAACCTAGCTTCCCAACACGAGTTCCCATGTACTACTAGTATGTCATGTGAACTTTTAATTAACAATGTTAAAACAATGGTATCATTATACCGGTACTTCTAGTAGTATTAGTATCTGTAGATACATCTACTACGTTTTTAACGCGCTCTCATTGGCCTATTTTCGCCATTTTCACTTGCAGATGGCGGAGAGCTCTCAACCAGAAGCTGCGGCTGCGCGCGTATCAGCGTACGCGGCGCCCAGGGCTGCCCTGGACGAAGACGACGACTACGATGAAGAAGAAGACACGTATCTGCTGCATAATCTGGCAGAACAAGGACGCGTGAATCGTCTGCGCGCGCTCCTGCCACTGCCATCCCAGTGCTCGGAGGCTCCTCCGCGTCTAAGTGTCTTGTCCAGCGAGACGAGTCTGTTGGAGAAGGACGACATGGGTTTGTTACCGCTCCACGTGGCTGTGATACACCAACAGACAGACGTTGCGTTGCATCTGCTTCGCTACTCACCAGCACTAACGAGCGCCATGCTGCGACTTAAAGGAGGAGACTTCGGCACACCGTTCCTGCACTTGGTACTACGAGTTGGAGCCATCAATGCTCCGTTCAGTGAGTTACTGATCACTGAGTTGTTCAGTCCGAAAGAAGACAAGGACTTCTATGGTGATGACGTGCGTGCGTTGCTCTTTGAGAAAGTGGCGGCGAGAGATGAAGAGGGCAACACTGTCTTCCATCTGTGTGCCCGCTACGACCTCGCCGTGTGTCTAGATATACTTGCCTCGTTCTATACACGACAGTTATCGGCTATGGAAGCTGAAGAGAATAAGCCAGTCGGTGAGAAGAAAAAGAAGCTGCTGAAGCTCGATGCGCTACTAGAGAAGGGCAACAAGGTGGGGTTTCGAGCCCTGCATGAAGCTATGAAGTACCAAGCCGCTAGTGCAGCAAGAAGGTTGGTGAATAAATACATTGTTGATGTAAACCCGGTGACCCCGCTGCATCAAACACCGGCACACATTGCAGCACTGGCAGACTTTGGTGAGGGTGTGGAGATATTGCGGAACTCTCCTCAGAAAGTCGCGGCAAACTTCGCTCTGAAAGACTCACATGGATGTACTCCAGCCCAAGTTGCTCGTAAGTGTGCATTTAACGCGCTTGAAACGCGTTTGGAGGCAGCAGAAGCAGGGAACAGTGTTGCGGAGACCGGCCATCAGAAGGAAAATGTTCCCCAGAAGGATCAGACTCGATTTTTCTTCCACCCTGAAGTGTGGAAGCATCTGCCTATGTCATATCATCGTCGCGGTGGACCAGACCCTCCACCCGAAAACCCTGAACGAATTGATACGCTGGTAGACCCAGTGTTTGGTATTTTGAAATCTCGCGAGTTCCAGCGGCCAAATGTAGAATGGGATTATGATATTGAGCGCGCAGATATTGCCGACATTTTGCTGGTGCACGAGTTTCACTACGTTGATCGTATACGTCAGAAGTGTGCCTCTCTTGGCGCATCTGTTCAGGGCAAGGAGCCCGTCGCTTCAAAAAATGATGGTTCAAGTAATAATCATTGCCCCTGCCAGCCGAATCTGAAGGCTTCTAGTAGTGATGATGCTGAAGAATGCCATGCTGCGTTCTTACTGGACATGGATACAGCTTTGTCGGTTCGCTCCTACGATGCGGCATCCCGTGCCGCTGGAGCAGTATGCAAAGCGGTGGACGAGGTTGTTGCGGGCAAGTGCAGAAATGCGTTCTGCATTGTCCGACCACCAGGGCATCACGCAGGCCCAGTAGGTAAAGTGGTGTGCGAGAATGACCCCGAAGGAAGTCTTGGTTTTTGCTTGTTCAACAATGTTGCCGTCGGTGCTGCGTACGCACGAGCGCATCTGAAACATCGCGGTATTAATAAAGTAGCTATCCTGGATTTTGACGTGCACCACGGCAATGGCACCGAAGAGATCGTGCGACAGCTTGTGCCGTCCACCAAAGAGATTACGTTTGAGACTCCTTATGGCGTTGGAAAGCAGGTCGTACATCAGTACAAACCCTGGCGCAGTGACGACGACTCGGAAAATGTTTTCTTCTGCTCGGTACACGGCTATGGACACAAGGACCCTGAGAACAAGGAAGAGTTGCCCAAAGGCGAGACCCAAGGATGGTTTTATCCAGGCTCTGGTGTCTCGGACGTGAAAGAATCACCAATTATTTGGGACGAAGGGATGCCATTTTGTCAAGAAGGGTCGTCCGCTTCGCGTCTTAAATGGCGCAGTGCATTCCGGGACCGGATTTTGCCTAAGCTGCGCGAGTTCAACCCCGACCTCATTTTCCTATCGGCGGGTTTTGATGCCCACAAAAAAGAACTCGTGAACTGGGGATATGTGTCACTGCTAGAGCAAGACTACGAATGGCTTGTAGCTCATGTGAAGCAGGTAGCGAACTCGTGTTGTGACGGCAGGCTGATATCAGTACTGGAAGGTGGCTACAACTTTCACGGCCGCATGGTTTCCCCCTTTGCACGCAGCGTCGCAGCCCACACACGTGCGCTGATCAACCCGGCGCAAGAGCACTGGGACGAGGACGAGATCGCCAAAGAGGCCGCACATGAGCACGCACTGCTGGCCAACTACTTGGCCCCGGCCGCCACTGCGACTTCTGGTATAACGGTGCTGCAGACGAAGAAGCGCTGCAAGGCGGATAATGAACCGCTGGCGCACTCGAGGAGCAAACGTACGAGGAAGGAAGTGGACTATGTGGCGCTGGCTAAGGAGCTGGCCGAGCAATAGGTCTGAGCTAGAGGCACACAAGATACTTTTACTAGAAGTCGTTGAAGTAATCGCACAGAACCTGAACTTATTCATGGTTAAGGCAAGTAATTGGGTTGCTCAGGGATTGTGCACAACAAATGTGTGAGATGATCATTCTCGCAGTAACGATCCAAGTAGTTCTGGGTATTGAATTCAGTATTTGCACTCATATTTGAGTTTGATTGCAATACGCAGCTCAGAGTATACAGCCACAAAAACCTCTCAAAGAGGCTTTCAAAAACAAACAACAATCGAGAATTCATGCACTCCAATCACCTAGGACTGAAAACAATAAAAAACATGCTCATTGGATTAATCTTTTCATCTCTCAACTTCAAGCTAAATTCTTGAGCATTATAATAGGTGTTTGTAAGTTTACTACAGTGTAGTGCCGCGAATAAAGCAGTATTTTGCCTGCTCAACGAAATTAGCATCATGAAATTGCATGTAATTTATCGTCGATTGCTGAGACGGTAGATTCTGACGGTAAAATGATTCTACCATATTGGTAGAATCGCGCCCTATTGATTGATCGATGATTGGCTGAAATTGCTGCCATCATGTTGAAGTGCTTCCATTGGTCAATTCTCCGTATCCGCCAAAATGGAGATGAAGGACATGAGTCGCGGGGAGCTCTGGGCAGCGGCGTTTGGTCTGCAGCACGACGTCCTGGCGGCGCAACGCGAGCGCTACGAGCGATTGAAGCAGCACGTGGTGTTCCAAATCGACGCGGACGGCATGACGGACCCCTTGACAGGCGCGAAGGACGGCAGCTGGACGCAATACTTCACGGACGAGTCGCTGCTCGAGGAGATCAACACGGATCTGGAGCGCTTGTACCCAGCCGGTAACGAGAGTTTCTTCCAGAACGAGCTGTACATGACGACGCTGCGTCACGTGCTGTTCGTTTGGTGTCGATTGCACCCGGATGTGGCTTATCGTCAAGGCATGCACGATGTTGTAGCGGTAGTGCTCTATGCTTTTCTGTATCCAGCTCAGAGGGAGAGTGAGGTGCAAAACCTACCGGAACATGCTGAAGCAGACACTTTTCTGGTGTTTGAGGCGGTGATGTTGTTTCTTAAACCGTTCTTTGAGATTGTCAAGACACCAGTCACGAAAAAAGATCGAGAGAAGCGACTTTTTGCCAGTTTTTCGCTGAAGGAGAACGACAGTGGCAACGGATACAGACACTCACTTGGTGCTGGTGATAAGGAACCAGCGCTGCATCGACTGTGTCATCACATTCAGTATGAGTTACTGCAACAGAAGGATCCACAGCTGTATTATCATTTACAGAATTTGGAGATTGTGCCTGAAACGTACTGTCTGAGGTGGATTCGATTGCTGTTTGCACGCGAGTATGCATTGCAAGAGTTACTGTGGATCTGGGATGCGATGATTATGGACAGTAGCCGCGCGACCATCGACTTCCCACCGATAAGTATGACGAACAAGTCCGATAATGAGTTGTTACAACTACCTAAACTAGTCAACAAAAGCGAAGATGCGTCGTGGATTGGATTCCCATTACTGCGGTATGTTTGCGTTGCGAGACTGCTACAAATGTCGTCTCAACTACGCAACGAGGATAACACTGGCTGTCTTCGTCTACTCATGCGGGCGTACCAAGAGGAAGAATATGACGATGCACCTGTGGCCGAGCGAAATCGCGCAATGGAAATTACGAAATTTGCCAAGATTTTGCAGGACCCAATGACTGAGGAAACGAAGCTGAGTGGCAATCGCGAAAATGATGAGGCAGGATCAAATTCTGTGAAAGTTGTCGAGTTTCAAGCTGGTTCTCTTGGAATTATTCTAACAGCAGCAGAAGCTCCATACGAAAATCGTTTAGCAGTGAAAGCTTTCACGAGAGATCCAACTACAAAAGATGGAATTGGTCAAGCTGAAGCCAGTGGCAAGGTGTGTCTCGGCGACCTCCTTCAGTCGATCAATGGAGTGCCCAGTCTAGATGTTACGACCGAAGAGGTAAAACGGTGTCTTCAACTGATCGACCGTCCGGTTTACATTGGATTTTGCCGTTGTAGTGATGCATTTGATGATTCCAATGCTACCTTGGAGAATCCTAACTTCGCTGATGCCTCCGATGTAGCAGGATCGTCACCGCGATCAGATACTGCGCTGTCTGACCTAGTACAACCGATATTTCTTCCTGGTGAGTTGTGTTACGCCAACGTTGAGACTAGTATGCAGCGACTGGTGCCTTCTCATGACGGGTCATGCCTATCTCACTACATCAGCGGAAAACTGTTCATCACGAATTATCGATGCTTTTTCACGCGCTTGCTTGGACGTGGAGATATTGACTGGCAGATACCCGTGCTTTCCATTGCCACAATTGATCGCATCAACCCTCGTGAGATTTCTACGACTGGTGGTTCTGCAAGTCTGTCGATGGAAAACGCACAAGTCGCTCTTGGTTTTGCCCCTGATGATTCTTTTAAGGTTGTGATCCGCTGCAAGGATACTCAAGTGGCGCGTTTATCCATAGCAGATCATGGGGAGTACAGCAAGCTACTCAAGTGTTTGACTTTTCTGGCATTTCCAAAGAGTTTGCTGGATGCATTTTGCTTCGTATACTCCCCGACTGTGGCCCCGTCTGAAGAAGTTCAATTTGACCTCCGACAGGAGTACGGTCGCATCGGGCTATTATCTGTTCCAGAGCACTTTCGCTGTATTGACCAATCTCAAACGTACACACTGTGTGAAACGTATCCTCGACACCTTATCGTGCCTGCCGATATCTCGGACGTTCGCCTCAAGACGGCGGCCGCGTTCCGGTCGCATCAACGTTTGCCAGTCGTGAGCTGGATTCATCCGAGTAATGGAGCCACAATCGTCCGATCGAGTCAACCACTCGTCGGTTTGAAATCTGCGCGGAGCGGGGAAGATGAACTGCTTGTTCGTTTGCTTTGTTGTTCCAGTAATAAAAAAGCGTTTGGACGCTATGTGATCATGGATGCACGTAGTCAACTTGCAGCTGTGGGCAACAAAGCTTTGGGTAAAGGGACGGAGATCACTAGCAACTACCGGGGAGCTAAGCTCACGTTCATGAATGTTGAGAACATCCACGCAGTGCGACAGTCGCAGCTCGCATTGGCAGCAATCTTTGAGCCTAAAAAGACTGCGAGCGAGGATGTATCCAGCAGCTTTTACGGACGGATCGATAGTTCAGGTTGGCTTCGTCATGTACGACTAGTCCTGAAGGCGTCAGTGGACCTGGCGCATACAGTGCACAATGGCATGTCCGTATTGACCCACTGCAGTGACGGTTGGGACCGCACAGCGCAGATGGTGGCGTTGGCGGAGTTGATGCTGGATCCGTACTACCGCAGCCTGCGTGGATTTCAGGTATGTGATGAGAATGATGTGTGTTGATAATAACTTCCAGTAGTGGCTAACTTGTGTTGTGACCATAGGTACTTGTTGAGAAAGAATGGTGTGCATTTGGACACCAATTCGCATTGCGCAGTGGTCACGCTCGAAGCGATGTCACGAACGAGCAACGCTCGCCTGTGTTCCTACTTTGGTTGGACTGTGTATGGCAGTATATTCGCCAGTATCCGACGGAATGCGAGTTCAATGAGAGCATGCTCCTTACCATCGCAGACCATGTCTACTCGTGCAAATTCGGCACCTTTATGTTCGATTGTGAACGTCAGCGGTAAGCTTCGACTTATTGCCTCGTGAATCACGAGTCATACTCACTGTATCACGTGTTGCAGGAAGGACTTCTTCTCCAAGCACCGCGTGTTTTCAATCTGGAGCGAGATCAACAGTCAGAGCGAGCGCTTCATCAACCACATGTACGCACCGAGTGAGCAAGCAACAGTGCTGTCCCCCAGCACGCTCTCCAAGAACATCAAGTGCGTGCCAACTCAATCAATCACTGTTACACCTCAGACTAACCACTGCATTACAGGCTTTGGAAGGGTTACTTCTGCCGCTGGGATCCGACTGTCATCCCTCCCGTGCCTGCTTTTCAATGCTACTAACACGATCTTTTATTCCTTGAAGCTAAACATCTTACATGTAGCCATCACTCGATTCGTCTACATATCTCGCACAATCTGATACAGCTGTTGTTATATCACATTTGGCAATTAGCAGAGACCTCGACACATCAGCAGATCGCATGGCGCTTCCTCCTCCACCGGCCCTGGCGGCCATAGCGGCCCCTTGGGTGATGATGTTCATCTTCGTGGTATGGGCGTTCTTCCGCGGCCTCAGTTGCTCGGTCCCCCGTGCAGTTCGTCCGTCTGGAGCTGCAAAAATCCTTCGTGTGGGATTCATTCATCCGGATTTCGGAATCGGTGGCGCTGAGAATTTGGTGGTGAATGCAGCGGTGGCGTTGCAACAGCGGGGGGCTCAAGTCACAGTGTTCACTGCCCACCACGATGTTAATCACTGCTTTGAAGAGACGCGAGGTGACGGACCGTTAGCTGCTCACGTTCGCGTGCATGGGGATTGGCTCCCACGCACGATTATAGGCAAGCTTTACGCGTTCTGCGCAGTGCTGCGCGTACTGTTCGTGACGCTGTGTGTGGCGATCTATTATGTTAATGACCTGGATGTGTTCGTGGTGGATCAAGTGTCGATCTGCGTTCCGTTCCTGCGTGCCATGGGCAAACCTGTGCTCTTCTACGGCCACTTCCCGGACAAACTGCTCTGCATCCGTTCCAACTCGCCGTGGAAGCGTATGTATCGAGTACCGCTGGACTTTTTGGAGGAGATCACCACTGCTGCAGCGGACATTATCGTGGCCAACAGCAAGTTTTCACGTGGAGTTTTTCAAGAAGTTTTTCCTCGTCTGCAGTCGAAGAAACTGGGAATTCTTTACCCACCAGTGGATGTGAAGGCATACAAGTCTACTGCTGAAGCAGACGTTGAACGTGACTCGGGTCTGTTCGTGTCGCTGAACCGTTTTGAACGCAAGAAGAATGTGGCTCTCGCCATTGAAGCACTCGTGGATTTACGCAACAGACTACCAGCTGAGGAGTTCAAGGGTATCAAACTGACTGTTGCTGGAGGATATGACCCACTTAATGTCGAGAACAAGGAGCATCTGATCGAGCTTCAAGATGTGGTGGCGGCACATCATCTCGAGGAGCACGTAGAGTTCCGAACGTCAGTTTCAAACTCGATGAAGCTCGAGCTACTGCGCAAGGCACATGCTATTCTATACACTCCAGACCGTGAACACTTCGGAATTGTCCCCGTTGAAGCCATGGCGTGCGGTACTCCTGTCATCGCTGTACACTCTGGTGGTCCCCTAGAGTCCATTTCCGATGGTGAGACGGGTTTCTTGTGCAAGCAAACCCCGGAGGCTTTCGCGGAGGCCATGGCTGAACTTTGCGGACCAAAACACAGCGAGATGGTCGTCGAGATGGGAGCTTGCGGAAGACTACGCGCCCAAAAATTGTTCTCCCTGGAAACTTTCGGGGATACGCTGCTTGAGCTGGTGAATGAAGCTTTGTACGGCGAGAAAGCGGCGTAGATATGGAGTAGGTAATGGAAGAGGTATATTGTGTAGAAATTCTTGAGGTGATAACTTGTATTCGCCTTATACTTTAGCTGACGGTGACTTGGAATCAAATGCTATAACGATGTGAAAAGTGCAGATGGTAGATACCTTTGCAGTTAGCAGCAGAACAACGTTCGACACAGATGAACAAAGCCTGAAGATTCGTGACTGCGGCGCTTGCGAGATCGTTTGGAGCAACTGGAAGATGCAGTCGAGGACAATTGGCTGTCCAGTTCGCGGCAATGACTTACGTACTTCTGCAACATGGGGGCGTTTTCGTAGTAGTGTCGCGAGTCGAAATGCGTTGGCCGCACACAATCACGATTCATCAGTTCTTGCACTGGCAAAGTCCCTGAATCGGCATGACGGGACTTCGGATTCACTGCAGGAAGCTTGAGATAACGACAGATGGAGTTGCATCGGTGTGACGAGAGGAATTTCTGGAAGCCCAGTACGCCGAGGTTGCCTTTGCCGAAGTCGTGGCCATTGAGCGTATGTATCTGCGGGTCCGTGTACAGATCTCCTACGCCTTGAATGTCCACAGCCAGCAGCTCATGATTCGAGGCTTCGTACGTAAAGTGGGAAAAGGCTTGTGGCGTATTGCGTTCATCGTCACTCACGGAGCCAAAGTTGTTGTTGTGCTTGCGGTATTCGCCTGGGATGTACGCCTCCACCGCACACAGTGCGCCATTCCTCTCCGGCAGCTCTAACACCCAAGCTGGGATGAACTCGACTCGTTTGGGCGGAGTGTACGAGTTGTACACTTGTGCGTAGTGTGCACAATGTGCTTGCAGCTCAATATCCCTGAAATAAGTCTGCGGGTCTTCATCGGGGTCAATGGCCAACTTGGCTACATAGCTGCCTGTGTAGCAGCCCCCATTAGACAAGCTAACAGAGCTCTCCGTGCTCAAATCCTGCAAGTGATACACTATGCGAAGACTCCCTTTACTGAACGGCGTCTCGTCCAGATTGATGTACACTTGCGTCGTGCTCCACTGTCGTGTGGCATAGTTGAAAACATGCTTGATCGCTAGTTCCGGGCTGATCTCTCGAAAGTCCGGTGCATGAGGAACAATCAAGGGCAAGCCTACAGAAGCATTAGTATCTTCCACAGTCCTCCAGCTGACTTCTGCCCACCTTCCGTTCGTCGAAACGACATGCGTCTTCTCTGCGTGACTGTATTCTGCGTACTGGAAGCTGGCGCCAGAGCCGAGAACGTGAGTTCGTCCACAATGACACATTTCCGTCTACAATAAAGAATTAGTAAAGGTCTTCAACTGCACTGATATCTACACACCGTTCGTATTCTTCTTCCGTGATGAAGCCCTCGTCACACAATGCTCGAAGCGTCGATATCCGCGCCAAAATGCTGTCTTGCAGGTTGCCCGCGATCTCTCGCGTGCGCTCGAACTGCACCGTCCCGCTGCTGTCCACGCTGGCCCTGTGACTGGAGCCGCTGCACTGCGTCTCCTGCTCGCCCGCCTCCTGGAACAGCGCGACTCGGCGCTTCTCCGTGGGTGTGGCAGTCGACACGGTGTGATAGAACCAGCCGTTGCCCTCGCCGGTCTGTTGGCCGCCGCAAGACGCGCGTCGTGGGGGCGGAGTCCTCGCTGTCGTCATAACCAGATCCAGCTGCGAAACTGCTGCGAGTAGGACTGAGAAAGCTCGAAAGTGAGACGCTAAGATATTATTTAGAGACTCTGCCACTTCAACTCGGCTCAGGAGTCAGACGAAAGAGCTGGAGCGAGTGAAAAATCAACGATTGGCTGTAACTGGGTTTATGATTTCGTTTGATGCAACATGATTGGATCAAAATGTTTTTTTCGACCGACTAAACGTGAAGTTGAAGCCATGTGTGCTGAATTCAAAATAACTGGGGGCGCCGTTCCCATGGTGACGTACGTCGACCGATTCCGGATCTGTCGAACGTCAACGTGGTGCAATCCGAGCACTGATCAGTGCCCAAGTTGCTTCAGAGACAACGCATCATGCCTCGCCCCTCTTGGAACAACAACGCCAAAGTCTCTACCGTCGATGGCACAATGGGCTTTTTGCCCCACGCTGTGCTTCCCAGTGAGTTCGTCCTCGCTGCACGCGTCAAATGCGCGCGTTTCGTGCCTCGCTGGGTGGCGAAACGCCGGTGGATCGTGCTGCGAGGCTCCAAGTCGCCGATTTTGAGTGTTTACCGCCGGGATCCAAGACACGTGAAGGACTGTAGTCCTACTCGGATCCTTCTGCTTGGAGAAGATACGCGGGTGCGAGTCGTGGGAGAGAAACGGCTCGTATTGGTGAGCTCGAGAGTGCGCAAGGACGACACGCTGTCTCTGGAGTTTGAGACTATTGAAGAACGCCAAGTTGTGCACGAAACATTGGGCGAGTGGGTGGCGCTTGCTGTGCTGTTGCAACGGTTATCGGCACATGAGAGCATTGCAAAAGGCCCCAACTCGGCCGTGTACCTCTGTCACGACTGTGCTGACCCCAAGAGGCAGTTTGTGCTCAAACGAGTGCATCGATCGCGTTGCCAAAGTGAGTTGACGCTCACTGCTCGGATCATGACGTTGACTCGCGAGAATCGAGAGTTGGAGCAGTGTCTTGCCCAGTATTTCTACTTGTTTGAAGATTCCAGGGCCAGGAGTGTCACGCTGGTCATGAAGCATTATCCTGGTGGCTCACTCGCCGACAGAATTCACAAACAAGGACCCCTCACCGAAGCAAAGGCTTGCAACGTCTTACTTGCTCTGTGTCGAGCATTACGTCTGCTGCATGAACACCACGTCCTTCACTTGGACGTTAAAGCCAGCAACATCGTCTTCGACGACACTCGGAGCGCGAGTTTCCGACACTTGAAGCTCGTGGACTTCGGCAGTGGCGTCTCTGTGGACAACAATATCGGCGATGACGACGCAGAGCAGTTCGCAAACTCTGGTACCTACGGGTGCATGGCCCCCGAGCGTTTCGAAGGTTCGTATGGCCCCCAAGCAGACGTTTACGGCGCTGGAATCGTTTTGTATCACATGTTGTCGGGAACAATTCCATTCTCTGGAGCAGACACTTACCAGCTTTTGGCCCGCAATATGATCGGTGAGGTTAACTTCGAGGAGAAACAATGGCAGCACGTCTCGCCACAAATGAGATCTCTCACCGCCCGAATGCTCGACAAAGATCCATCCAAAAGAATCCCGCTGGAAGAAATCCTCAACTTGTCGTGGCTTGCGCACGAACCTGAGTTTATCGATGTTGACTCGAGCGACTGCTCTGAATTAATGGAGCCTCAACCATCACCTCAGTGAATTCATTCTACCAGGTCGACATTCTAGCACTCAGCTGTCTATGCGTACCGATCCATCCAGTAATTAACCAAGGTGGTTTAATTGGAGGTGGCCGTCTCGTACACTTGCAGCAGCGCATCGTCACCACCCGACACTAGTCGCGATCCTGATGAGTTGTACGCAACGCTCCACACCTAGCAAGTAGGCATCTAGTGAGTCATACTTTAAATGAATTAATAACACAGCGTTGTGCGCTTACCTGGTCTGTGTGCGTATCGAAAGTGGTCAAACAGCGTCGTGTGCCGATGTCCCAAATCTTGACGCGACGGTCAGCACCGCTGCAAAGTTCAAACAACAAGTATGAGACGACTAACGCTGTCATAACATCACGAGCACCTCAAACTTACCCAGTAGCGAACTGTGTCCCATCAGGGGAGCAAGCAACACTCAACACCCACGAAACGTGACCGGACAGAGTGGCAACCGCGTTGTCATGAGCCCTACAGCATATCACGAAAACCATGTTAGTGCTCTCAGCATCCATCTGACAAGAATGTGTGCACGTACACATCGTAGACGTTAACATGCATATCATCCGAAGCGGCAAACAGTTTTCCATCCTGTGAGTACGCTACTGAGCGCACAGGCTTCGTGCGATCTGTTTGAATCAATATACTTATTCACCATTCGATACCCCCCCCTAAAACGCCACAAAGCTCCTACCTTCGTATTTGTGAACTAGCGAACCAGTCTCAACATCATACACACCGACAAATCCATCAAAGCCACCGCACGCAACGTGTTTGCCATCCGGATAAAACGCCACAAAGCTCCTACCTTCGTATTTGTGGACTAGCGAACCAGTCTCAACATCATACACGCCGACAAATCCATCAAAGCCACCGCACGCAACGTGTTTGCCATCCGGAGACTAGAACACCACATTAGTACCCCTTCACACTGATCAATGCATCAAACAGCCTCACATATGCCACACTCAACACAAACTTGGCTTGTGTCGTGATTTCCTGCACGATTTTCTCCGCTTCCAGGTCGAAAAAGTTGATTTTTCCCTGCTGGCTTCCCGACACGAGTTTGGACTCGTCGGGGCTGTAGGCCACTTGCCAGAGCTCACCTGGCCCCGCATCAATCGTCTTCTCAATGGAGCCGGACGAGAGGTTCAGCACGCGGATCTGGCAGTCCAGCGAGCTGGTGACAGCGTGGGTGCCAGCCTTGTTGCCCACGATGGAGATCGTGCCCAGCACGTGGCCCGGATACTGCTGCGAGATGGACACGGCGTCCTCCGTCACATCCCTATAGTCAATAGAGCAGCAGTTAGCGTCTCTCTAAACAGCGTATGCCCCGTATAGACACACCAGGACTTGGCCACTTCGTCCACGGATCCAGTCAAAATCTTGTCATTGGACGTCCAGAACGTGCTCCAAATGCCGTCGCTATGGGCGTTCGGGAACTGAATTGACGCTCGGTACTACGCAAAGACGTCAACAACATACACAAGAAGTCAGTCACGCTGTTACAATCAGGTAATTCAGGTCGATAGAGCCCCTAGATGCACGCACATTCGCTCGTGCCATTGCTACCGTAATTGACACTTGCTTTAACTGTAATTGGCAGCGTACTTTAACGAATAAGGTATTAGTACACGTACCGTAAATACTCAGTTTATGGCGTTCAGAGCAGGATCAGATTATGCTCATGGAATCAGACTGGCAGTTGAATTCCGTCATGCTGCGGCGTTCGCTGCCTGTGTTGGGCGCGTATAGCTGGAAAGAGGTGGCGTATGTGACCGAGTCTCCGCATGCGTTGCAAGTGCTGGATATTGCAATTCCACGGAGGATTCCACCGCGTAAATTGCCCACGTGTGTGTTTGTCCATGGCGGATCGTGGCAACGTGGAGACAAAAGCGGCGGACTGAACCAAGACATCGACCAAGCGTTCGTGCGTGCAGGTTGCGTGGGTGTGTCGGTTAATTATCGGTTGTCACCAGCAGTGCAACACCCAGAACATGCCAAAGATGTAGCAGCTGCAGTCACGTGGTTGCATCGGAACATTGCAAAGGTCACAGTTTTGGGAATTCTGATGAAGATCAACACTGACGAGTTTGTTGCATGTAGTTTGGCGGTGATCCGGACAATTTGGTGCTGGTGGGACACAGCGCAGGTGCGCACTTGGTCTTGCAGATTCTCGCCGATCCGCAGTATCTGGCAACAGCAGGGATGGACAAGTCGGTTGACACGTTCGTCAAGGGAGCAGTGGGTATCTCTGGGGTGTACAACATCGTACGCCTTGCCAACACGTCGTTCTACGGGTCACTCGTGACAACTCCACCGTTTGGAGAGCGGGTCGAGCAGTGGCGAGAAGCGTCGATAGGGATGACAGTCACCAGAGCTGGAGCCACGTCACCTCTCGTTAAAATGCCACTGCTGCTCGTAAACGCTCAAGAAGATTTCCATTTCCAAGAAGATTCGCTTGAGCTCGAACGGTGGCTAACTGCAGCAGGAAATGCATCGATCCAACGCCACCTCATTCCTAACTGTAACCACTTCACCATAGTCCAACACCTCGCTAATGAAGATGTCGATACCAACCCCACCATGCAGTTAATCAAGTCTTTCGTGACGGAAATCACGGAAAACAACGACACCTAATCAAACCATTTCACCTGCAACAAGTAGACTTCTGTATGTTCTTTGTATGTTAGTCTCAGTCTTTATCTGCAGTCTTCAGACCTGCTTGCGCTCCGTGAAGGCGCGCATGACGCAGCCGGAACCGGCCTTGGCCACCAGCTTCTGGTGCCACTCCAGCATGGCTGCGCTCTGCGACGCGATGCCCAAGAAGCGCATGATGTACTTCATGAGATTGTCTTCCAGCGCGCTGCCGAGCGAGTCGATCGCGCGCTGCATTTCGCCCTTGTTGCAGGCCAGCAGCGCCGCCATCACCACTTTGGCGTTCTCGTCCTTCACCGACGCGTTCTTGGACTGCAGCGGCGGGTCCTCCAGCGCTGCACGCACTGCCTCCTCGTTCTTGCGCTGGGCTAGAAGCCCTTGCACTTGCGCCTCGCGAGCCTTGACGCCCGCTGCGATCTGAGCCTCGTCCGCTGCCATCTTCACTTTCGTATTGTGCTTCTCTTGACTTTTGTATGTCGCAAACTGTATGATTGTCAGAAAATGGCAAATCGGATACCGTGTTTGACGGGGTACAAGTGGCTTCAACGTGGCATTTCAATATTGCGGGAAGCCCAGGTTCACTACTGATATTCGATATGTATGCTTTGCAGTGTCAGCAGCAACGATTTAGAAGAAGTTTCAGTGCTAGTGTGGCTTGAAAGGGTTAAATTCTGCTACGTACCAGTAGTTGGTCCATCATCAAGTTCCGATTACGAATTCGTACTCCTCAACAATGAAATGGACACAATTAACCTTAAAGTCTCTGCTTCTATCAATTTGTTTTTCGCTCTGACCAGCAATGTGCTCCCGCTACCTGCTTTGCCTTGTTTTTCTCGTTTTCATCGTATTAATTGAAGCTGATATGTTGATCACCGACTCGAAAGTGCTACAATCCGATTTTTCCGAAAGAACTCAATCCCAAGTCGTGAGTGACAGTGATGTCTCTGTCATCAGATTATTGAGGAGCAATAGTGCTGCTGACAAGGAACTCACGGAGGAGAGAGCGGGAGGACTTTCTGTGTCTGGTTTTGAAAGGTTTAAGAGTGTGTTCAAGTCTTCGAAAATACCCTCAGAAAAGCTTCAGAAATGGCTCGAGAGTGGGAAATCTGCAGATGTTGTGTTCACACGTTTTCGCCTTCATAAGCGTAGAAACCCGTTTAACGCGCCTCAGTTCGCTGCCTGGGTTCAATATGCTGATGAATTGAGTGCCAAACTTCCGGAAATGTCAGCAATTTCGACCCTGACACGACAATATGGAGACGATGCTCTGTTCAGAATGATCAAAGTTGCAAAGATGGATACGCACACGAATACGCTAGCGATAGAACTGGAAACCAAGCAAATGCAGCACTGGGTAGCGATCAGAAAAGACCCTGACGAAGTCTTTCAATTGTTCACACTTTCGCCGTGGACCAACATGTTCGAAACACCCGAATTTACCACTTGGGTCAAATACGTGGAGGATCTTAATACCAAGCATCCCGAAAACCCAGCATGGATGTCCTCAACCCTGACAAAATATTACAACGATGAAACTCTGTTCAAAATCATTGATCGATTAAAGAGGTCAGGAAAGTCCAAAGCTATTGCCGCTAAAATGGAGAATGACTGGATTCAGGCTGGGGTACAGAACCACAAACCACCTTACCAAGTTCTATTAGATCTTGGACTCGGAAAGAAAACAGATAACATTTTGGAGCAGTTGTCATCGGAGCAACCGTTGCATATAAGAACCTGGGTTCAGTACATTGAAGTTTTCAACAGGAGGTATCCCGAGGAGAAAACGTCAGTGATCGAGTCGCTTACGAAGATTTTTGATGATGTTGGTGTGACGACTATGCTTAATATTGCGAAAGATTGGGATATTACCACGAATTTGAGGTCTGCACAGCTGAGAATGTGGTTGGACAGTGGCAAATCTACCGATGACGTGTTCAAGCTGCTTAAACTTGATCAAGAAGAAAATATTTACAGCTTCCGAGATAAGGCTCTCCTTAATTCGTGGGTCTCGTACATAAATGTTTTTGTCAAGGAACACCCTGACCAGACGTCAACACTGTTCGCAGCTATGGAAGCTCGCTTAAAGGATAAGCCTCTCAACGAACTCCTGAACGTAGCCAAGAAATTTCGCAGTATGGAAGACACTGCTACCAAAATTCAAACGAAGAAGATTCAGAGCTATCTTGCCAGTAAAGAATCTCCTAGAAATGTCTTTTCGCTGCTAGGACTCGTGGATGAGGGCAATGACCTTCTCGGCTCTCCTCTGTTTCAACGGTGGATGAAGTATGTGGAAGATTTCAATAAGCGATATCCAAACCAGCAAGAATCTTGGTTCGACACCCTCCGTATTGAGATTCAATTGGGAGGAGTCCGGATGATCGGGAAGGCGATCCACAATCCAAGCACGGTTGACATTGGTAAGAGGGTGGAGAGGGAGTGGCTTAACTTCTGGTTAGATAGTAAGATTCCCCCAAAGGAGGTCTTTCATTTCTTGTTCCCTGACAATGGAGTTGGAAACTATCCATTATTGAGGCAACAACCCCTTGCTGATCGAAAGTTCAAAACGTGGGCCACATATCTGGATGAATTCAATAAGCGATATCCAAACGAGGAAACATTGATGATCGATGTACTCAGGTCAAATTTCAATGATATTAGTTTGCTGGAAATCTTCAAGACGGCGATGAATAACCCCAGCACGAAAATGCTGGTCTCGAACTTGGAGAATGAGCTTATCAGCAAATGGTTAGTTGAAAAGAAAACGCGAGCTTATTTGTATTACCATCTCGGTCATGTAGAATCGTCCAAGGAAATCATAGAGCGATATATCAAGAGGGTCACACCAGGAAATACCACGTAGGGTGAAGATGATCTATTCGATTATTTTACGAGCTGCAGTAACGTAGTTCATGCATTATACTTCATCGTTTAATGCGCAACAAGGCCGCGTGCAAGCACACTGAGTGAGCTATGAAACTGGTCGCTTGAGCGCTCCACACGTACCAACCATCTGGGTGGCTTGTAGTACAAGGAACATTAGCAGTGAGAGATTTCACAGCCTGTAAATGTATGAGGACTGCAAGAAGTTGTGAAATATGAAGGTCATCTCCATGAGCTACATTTCATAGGATTTTATTTGCTATGGACCAATATGAAAGCTCGTGTTTTTGAATGTATTCCCTGAAATAAACTTTAAAGACCTCATCAACTTCAGCAGATACCTTAGCCAGGTCCTCCGGTGCTTGATGTGACTAACATCCTGCTACTAGCTGATCTATCATCAAGTTACGATTACGGAGCAATGCTCCGGAACCGGGATCAGGAGCACTTCTCGTAATCCATAACAATGAATTCCATGGCTACAACTAACCTCGACGTATCAGCTTTTATCATTTTAATTCTTGCTTCTGACCAGCAATGCGTCCCCCATTCCTGGTTTGTTTTGCTTTTCTCGTTTCTGTCGTCTTAATTGACGCCGATACCTCGGCCGCCGACCTGATAGTGTTTCAATCCGATTTTCCCAAAAGGACTAAATTCGTGAACGACGCTGGTATCTCTGTCAACAGATTTCTGAGAAGCAACAGTGGAGCTGACAAGGAACTCACGGAGGAGAGAGCGGGAGCACTTTCCGTGCCTCTTTTGGAAAGGTTAAAGGGTATTTTTCTCCAATATGTGCCAGTATCTCCAGAAAAACTGACGAGCTGGCTCAAATCCGGGAAATCCACAGATGTTGTGTTCATACGCTTAAACCTTCAGGGGGGTGAAAATCCGTTTCACAAACCTCAGTTCGCTGACTGGGTTCATTATGCCGATGAATTGAGTGCCAAACGTCCTGAAATGTCTGCGATTTCCACATTGACCAGCCACTACGGTGACGATAGGCTGTTCAGAATGATCAGAATGGCGAAAACGAAACCACCCACGGAAAACCTCGCGAAAGAACTGGAAACCAAGCTAATGCAACACTGGGTAGCTACCAGAAAAGACCCTGACGAAGTCTTTCATTTATTTAATCTTGATACGGTTTGGGACGGCATTTGGGAAAAACCCGAGCTTAGCACTTGGGTCCAATACGTGGACGATCTTAATACCAAGCATCCCGAAAAACCAGCGTGGATGTCCTCAACGTTGACAAAATATTTCAATGATGAAGTTTTGATCAAAATGACTAATAACCTGAAAATGAGAGGGCCCGAAAATGCAAAAAGTATCGCTGCCAAAGTGGAGGATGACTGGATTCAGGCTGGGATACAGCACTACAAAACACCATACCAAGCTCTGCTAGATCTTGGCCTTGGAAAGGAAGCAGATAATATTTTGAAGCAATTGTTATCTAAGGATTCGTTGGCAAGTACTTGGGTAAAGTACATGGAAGCTTTCAATAGGAAGTACCCGGCTTATGAAACGACAGTGATTGAGACGTTGACGAAGACTTTTGGTGATGTTGGTGTGACGAATATGCTTCGTACCGCCACAGAACAAAGCGCGACTCGAATTCTTGCCACGAGATTGGAAACTGCGCAGCTGAAAATGTGGTTAGACAATGGAGAATCCGCCGACAACGTCTTCGAGCTGCTTAAACTTGATCAAGACCCAAAAAATTTCATTCTCAAAGATAAACATCTCCTCCAGACGTGGGTCTCGTTCATAAATTTCATCGTCGAAAGAGCCTCTAACAAGAGATTCGTGAAAGCTGCGTTGGCCGAAAATCTGGACTCTCTGGAGTATCGCTTCGAGGACATTCCTCTCAACCGGATACTCAACATGGCCAAGAAATTTCCCAGTTTGAAAGCACCTGCTACCAAAATCCAAACGAAGAAGATTCGGGGCTATTTTGCCAATAAAAATACTCCCGGGCATGTCTTTAGACTGCTAGGACTCGATGATGAGGGGGATGACATTCTCAGCACCTCTCAATTCACGTCATGGTTACAATACGTTGAAAATTTCAATAGGCAACATGGACAGCAAGTATCCTGGTTCATACCACTCCATCATGCATACAAAGTCGAGCGGTTGTTCCTGCAGGCGATACGAACTCCAAGTACCCTGAAAATCGGCAAAACTCTCGAGAAAGAGTGGATTAAGTACTGGATAGGCGAGAAAATGTCTCCTAAACACACCATTGTGCTCCTCTTGGCACCAGATGATGAGGCCCTTATCAGCCCAGCATTAACAACATGGTCCAAGTACCTGGAAGAGTTCAACAAAGAATATCCTGCAGAGAAAATCACCATGATTGACGGACTCAGGGCGAATTATAACGATTTTGAGCTGCTTACAATGTTCAAGACAGCTCAGAGTGATCCTAACACGAAAAAGCTGGCCTCGAACTTGGAGAAGGCTCTCGTGGGCATCTGAACGCAAAACTCCGGCCGATTTGTAGTCGAAAGTGACACCTTAGGTCCTGCACCACAGTAAAACAGACTGAGCAGCTCAGTCACAAGAATTATATCATTGTGAGTAAATAAAAGATCCTATGGTCATTGTGAAATGTCAGTGGTTCAAATCCGTCTTCGTCCATTGTTCAAGCAGCTGCTCCACCGCTGCGATATCACGTCCAGTGCAGCTACATGATGTTGCATATGATTGGGATTGGAAGGAAGCTGTACGAACGGCCACT
>NBNE01000221.1:0-30907 GCA_002215365.1 Phytophthora megakarya
TTGGACGATTCCGTCTACCATAAACAGTACGACCGTTGTTGGACACGACGCATGCGTTGCCAAGTGTTTTTTTGTTTTATCCAATAACATTCCAGTAAGTTCAACTGATCCCAAAAGAGGATATGGCGGTGGTCTCCCCCCAAGCCAAGCAACCAAACTCACGCAGGTATATCTCCGCAGCACGTCAAGGGCGGTGTTTGAAAGCAGACGATGAATTGTGCAGCCTCATCATTTGCTTGGTCGCGTTTAAGACCCTTCAAGGAGCAAAGAAAACGGATCCGGTGGTGCGGGAACGGCTATCCTGGAGAGTCCATGCGTCTTCGTTGGTGAAAGAGAAGGCATTCAATAGGTACTACCGTATGATCTTTTCAACCTTTCAAGATCTTTTGTGTATTGTGGGTCCCTACTTGGTAATTGACCACTACCAGTCTCTCCGGCGTTCTCGAGGGATCCCTCCGCCTTCCCCAGCAACAATGTTGCAGTGTGCACTGTCCTGGCTCGCTGGAGGTAGTTATCATCACATTCGTGTGATCACGGGAGTCAGCACTGTCACATTTTACCGTATCGCGTATCGTGTTATGTTCGCGATCAACGATTCCGACAAGCTAGCTCCACGGTTCCCGTCAACTCCACAAGAATTGAGCGCTTCGGCTGCTGCTTTTCGATCCTGTAGTAATCATGGCGTCATCGAGAACTGTATTATCGATGGTTGGCTTTGCCCAGTACGTGTTCCCCGAAAAGATGAGTGTGTACGAGTATTATCGTTCTTTTCTGGACACTATCAGAAGTATGGATTAAATGTTCAAGCCTGCTCGGATCACCTCTCACGATTTACGGCGTTTTCGATTAGCTCACCTGGAGGAATGAACGATTCCTATGCATTTCAGCGTTGGCAACTGAGCAAAGCGCTTCGTGATATTTCAGGGCCCTATTTTGTGATCGGAGATAATGCTTATGTTCAGAGCAGAAGAGTGATGACACCATTTAATAAAGCGGAGCTGGTGGACCGCCCTGATCGTGATAGCTACAATTTTCACGTCAGCCAACTCAGAATAAGGATTGAAATGGCATTCGGACTTCTTGTCAACAAGTGGAGAATCCTGAAGCAGCCTCTGTTCGTCAGACTTCGTCACTGTTGGATTGTGATATCTGCGTGCATGCGTCTGCATAATTTCTGCATTACTCAAAGGTGCATGTCCGCCAACCCTTCTCCACAACAAATGCTCCAGTCAATGGCAAGAGATGTACGATCTTGGAACAACCAAGACCCTTTGAATTATGAAGCATCGGACGTAGAACAAGACTACCGTGATGAAGTGGAAAGTGCATTGAATTTGGATCCATCAGAAGTTGAACTTGATGATGGTACTCGCGTTAATCTAATGGACGAAAAAGTTCGTTCGAAACTTGTCGATCGAATCGCTTGTAGAAATCTGCATCGCCCTGAACTACTTGGATACATATAAAAAAGAACGAAGGGAGGCAGGTGATGGTAATGATGAGGAGAAAGATGATAGAACAATTGCATTTGAGCGAGACGTTGGAGTGTCAGACGCATCTGCTGACTACCACAACAAGACTCATACATATTCAGTTGCTAATTCGTTTCGATGACGACCTGAAGTCGACGCCCCGCAAGGAAGTCGAGGACACTCTTGCTGGTGCCAGCTTCACCGCCGAGATGCAGACCCAGACCGCTGGCACGCTTTCGGGTGGTTGGAAGATGAAATTGGAGCTGGCCCGTGCTATGCTGCAGAAGACCGACATTCTGGTTCTTGATGAACCGACGAACCACTTGGATGTCAAGAACGTTGCCTGGCTAGAGAACTACCTGACCAGCCCCGACCAACGTGACCTCCATCGTGGTGTCCAAAGGCTATGACTCGACATGCTTCGAGGTCTCTGTAGACAGAACATCCAATCGCTGACATGTAAGACACTAGTTGAAACCAAGGTGCGGTTGCTGTGCCCATGTGCTGGGTTCCGACTCCGCTGACAATCGTAATTGTTGTTGCAATATGCAGACTTGGTGACGAGATGCAAATGCAGATCAGCTTCGACAGCGTCCGAGTCGGAGTCAATGCAATGCTTTGTGAGTATATACTGGAGTTGTTGGAAGTGGTATTGCGCTACTCGATTGGAATGGATATATCTTTATTCAGCATTTATCTGCAACTACAACTACGCTTCTGAGTCTGGTTTTCTGCGTGAAATCTCCGTTCGTCGTACGTGCTAGTGGGAGTGCATTCCCGAGTATGGACAATGCCGTGGTTACGACGGTGATTTTATGGTGTGGTGGTCTATGACCGCCGTCCCAAGCAGGAATTCTTACAGCTGCCGTTCGACAGCAGCGCCCATTGTAGTTGACTGGATCTGATATGGACTAGATAGTGGCGTGGTACGAAGCTCACATATTCGCGAGAAATCTGATGAGTGAAGATTTTCGTCGCACAGTGGTTGAAACTCGACTTGCAAAGCGCCACATTCCAATGACGTATCGCTGCGGTGGATCAGCTGCAAACCAGTTGACGCCTGCGTTATCGACCGGTGCTGTTGCGGTGGGTGACGAAATCGTATGCTTGCTTTACGTGTTGGAAATGCAGTGTTGCATTAGTTTGGGCTCAACGAATTGGATCAAGTCGTACTCAGATGGAGCTCCACGCTGACATGACCGATCTTGTGCTGGAGATGTTGGAAGTGGTGTTGCGCAGTGTGCAAACAATGGATTGGAATGACTTTATTGAGCTTTATCTACAACTACAGTCTCTGTGATGCTACGCTTCTGAGTTTGGCCTGCTGAGTAAAGGCTTAGTTCGTCCGTGGTGAGAGGTTCGCGAGTATGGGCAACGTTGTGGTGTCGACGGTGAATTTGTACAATGCGGTGGTCAATCACCGCCGTCATTACCAGCAACTTCTCACAGTTGCTGTTTGACAGCAGTGCCCACTGTTGCTTCCAAGATCTAATGTGGCTAGATCTTTTCGTGGTACGAAGCTCGTATATTGGTAAAAACAATATGGTAATCGACGAGTTTCAATACCATAAATACAGAACGTCGGCTTGCCCTCGCACAAATTTCTTGAAGTGTCGTGAGTGAGTTCCAGACATTCGGAAGTTTGCTTCATAAATGCTGAAAAACGATCGCACCTCCGCCCAAAGCTCTTCTAACTTTGCAGCGTTATGTTTCACGACAATGGAGCGGTTAATTCCCTCAAATGCGACGTCGTCTTCAATTAACCCGTTACAATCTTTGTCGTTACTCCAAAACTTGGTCTCAACATCCTTCCAAAACTGAGCTTTTTGTGAAGCTTGGACGTCGTCTAAATCCTGTCGGTCAAAGTTTTTGCCTGGGTAGAGAATCCGAAAAATGTACTATAGCTGAAACAAAGAACCAAAGCTTAATACTTACCCGTCACCTCGATGAGTCTCATAACGAAATCTTTCGACATCAGAACGTTGATAAGGCGGAAAACGCAGTGCTTGGTGCGCCGGGTGCTACCAATAGCTAGAGTAGAAGCTTCAGATGTGTGCTCGCCTTGGTTGATAAATATGAAGATGTACTCCGTTAATCGGGCCAGTACTACAAGAGCACGTTTTTCATCTTCCATAAATTACAGCTGCCCCCTTGATTTGCTTCTCATCAATCTGAGAATGATAATGTCTGCTTCGCGGTCAATGCACGAATCTGCTGTGGCTACTTCAACACGTATTGCATTGTGCTGGCTATTGTGACCACCTGAAAGTAATCGATTGAGCAAGCAAAGATGGGCTTGGTATGGTGTAATAATCAGCACATTTAAGTACTCTTCTCTTTCCAGAAAAGTACTGTTCTTTTTCCAGAGTCGGTCTAGTCGATACCGAAAAGGTTGTTCCATCCCAATTATACAAAATGCTTCAGTCTCGTCAACCAGCTTTCAAACGCGTTCTGCTCTCTCTCTGACCCTTTTACGTCCGTAATAACAGCCTGACTTCTGTCAAGTTTGATGGTTGTGTAACCATCCCAAACAAATAAATCTTTGAGTACTCCAGGTTTGGCAGCCTTGAAACTTATAAGAGGCTTTTTATAAAAATTGCACCGCACGTGATATCTGTGGGCAACATCGATACTGCGTACGTAGTACAATCGCATATATTTTCTAATACAGTATTTCCAGCTTTGAAGTCACGAGATTGCGAGGTCGTCCAGGTTCTTCATAATTTAAACTATTATGTTGACGTGAGTTGTTTGATATGGCGGAAGTTGGTGGGGATCACCAGGAATAATAATCGAGATGATGTTCTTCTAAGAACCATAACCAACCCAACATCCGGTGACTGTCCACTTCCCTCGTTGATGTAAACATTGAGATCAATGTGTCTTACTTCAAGATCAAGGTTACATCTACCCTTTTGAGACTTGGTTACAATACGGAAAACCGGGAGTCACCTATTCATGTTGATCACGACAGGGTCGTATCGTGAATCCCCCCGTGCCTTCACCAATGCTTTAAAGTATGGATTATCTACCGGATACCGCAGTGTGCCCGCGGGTTCAACTTGACCAGCAAGAAAGACTTGTATTCATAGCAATGGTTCTGCGTTTCTTTTACTCTCTTGGTTATCTCTTTGGGTGTCTTGATTATCCGTTTTGCTGCTATTTCTTCGCACTTCTCTTCGTCCTCAATAAAATCGTCGCCTACTTTGCTCTCTTCTAAGACCTAATCGCTCATCTCTCCATTATCTCCAAAATAGCCCACATTGGCATCATCGTCAGATAATATCTTTCTCTTCATTCTCGTCGCACATCGCCTCACCGCTGTTTCTTTCACCCTCTTCAACGAAGCCGCTTATATGCACGGCATTTTCTCCATCAACCACTAGCCCTATGGAGCTCTTCAGAAAGAACCAAGGCTGGCCAATCTCTTATTGATCTGTTACACGCGCCTTCAGCGAACAAAGAGCAGTCTTGACCTCATTAATCATGATGGAGTGTGGAAAGCCCCGCGATCGTCTCGGTGCCGTAAGCAGCCGTACAGAGTTGTATGCTGTGGTCGCTATCGCAGTCTGGCCAAGCAAGTGAATGACCGTGAGGGATAACGTGCCCAACGTGCCCAAGCTGTCACGTTGACTTTCTTAGATTTCTGGTTTAGCTGCGCGAGAATCCACGCACATGTCGTTGCAGATGCCCGTACTGACGTTGTCATTGTCGACAGCAGGGTAGCATCGACTGTGTGGTTTAGCTTGATAAGCGGCTTATATATATAGTGTAAACTTATCCTAATTTGTCTGATTTTTTAAACCGATCAATCAGTTAATTTTGAACAATCAATGTGACGTATAATAGCATATTTTCGTGAGATGGCCCACAATGCAGTCTTCCTTATAGGGCTGTACGTTACTTCCACCGTACCAGTATAATTCAGGGGTCAACAAATGAGTACTGTAGTATTGACTTCTGATCCTATACACTTGGATATATGGATTTGTTGGAATCCACAAGATTTGGTATTCACTTGTATAAACAAAGGCGAACACCACATTTATCGTTTTCAACGTTGGTGGCCGCTGATGGTCATTGGCCTGAGACAACAAACGGACAGCGTCAGATTTGAATCAACATGGAACTCAAGCTATTGGGAAACGTATGCGAAAATATGGGGAAGGAGTCAAAAACGTCGGTGTTGAATGCTATCATGAGCTGACGAACAAGGAGGGTTATCGCATCAGTCAGACGAAGCATGCAAAACGCAGAAACGGCGCTGGCTTTAGGCTAAGGAAAAGTAAAGGAACACATCAAGCTTTGATCAGGTCAACACAAAGAGATGAGCGGGCTGTTTGCTGATAAATACTCCTGCAGCGAGTTTTCGAGCCAGGTATGGAGTTTCGATACCAGCTCTTACGTGAGGAGGGCTTCAAAAGGACAAGCAGACGTTGAAGTAGCCATTCAAGTCAAAATGCAGTCAAGACAAAACCGATGGATTGAAGCAGAAAACAACATTGTGCGTTCTTGCGAAGTGTGCGCTAATGAAGAATGCAACGCCAAATTCGAGAGCCTAATGACGATAAATAAGCCATCACGGTCGCCGAATGCGTTTGACATGAGATTAACAAAAGTGAACGTAAAACCTACGGAAAAAGGCAGTCCACCTGCACGCGTGTCTAGCACCTTCGTCCGACGCGAACATCTAACCTCAGGGTCTGCCATTAATGATGAAAAACACGACAGCCCATACCTTTGTGGAAAGTCCATCCGAAGCTTTCAATACCACGATCGCACTGAACGCTGGCTTGCTATCCACGCTTGATGAGGACGTGATAATTTCACATGTGGCATATCTGTGTCCCTAAGTAGACACGTCCGGGCCACTAAACAATATCCAGATCGAATAATCCGAGGCAACAGCGGTAACCAAAGATTCCTTAGATGATATGAATTTTGAAACACAGGGTAAACAGCCTTCAAGTCCTATCTCACCGCGCCCGACTGCGTTGGGAGCTGTTGTTGATTAGACTAGCGCCGAATGCGACACGCTCTTGGAAATGGATGAATCCGAAAACTACCCACGTCAAATACACCTGCTCAACCAAATTGTTTCAGCGCAACTCTAAACACAACTGCGCTTCTGTATAACAAAATTTACTGCACCTCTCTTGACAAAAACAGGTAAAAGAAGTAAAATATGGGTTTCATACAGAAACGGACTCCAGTGTGTGCTTTAGAGATACAGTTATGGCGGTTCGACGTACAATTGCTATTGGAAACGACGATCTCGGGTTTGATTTCTTTTGTTGCGAATTTTCTCTTCACAACAAGAAATTTCGCCGCTACCTTGAAGAAAGGTATCGATATTTTTCAAAGAGAAGTCTATGATTGACTTGACTATCGAAACTGTGTGGAATCTCATGAGGACCTTTTAGCTACACTGGAAATTACACTGCCAACACTTAAAAAGTACTACCAGCACTCTAAACCGATCACAGACACTCGGATCCACCGACCACCAACCAAATTCCTTGGTTGTGTACTGCGAAAGGAATGGTGACACGGCAATCGTATTTAATGACACCGAACTGAATAACTTCGAATGTCCATTGGCTATTTCAATACATTTAGCAAATCAAAAAGGACAAACACTCAAATTGCATCGATCCATGGCAGGTATTTCAGAACTTCCCTGCTCTGAAACGGCTTCCAGCTTCTTCACCTGCCATCAAGATGCCCCGCCGCTTGCCCTGGAATAACCTAACTATTGCTCTTCCTCGCGGAGGTGCCAACATCCTACTTAAAACGTTCAAACTGTAAAAGACCGACAAGAGCGATTGTTATTCGTGCATAGTGTGCAAGATGCCGATGCCGACCCCTCACTTGATGCGGTGTAAGCTTTTAAGTTCTGCGCATGCATATTGTGCAAGGTTATCGCCGTGTCTGAACTGCTGCAAATACTTGCATCCGTGTCATCTCAGTACCGACGACGCGAATCTTCGACGTACTCGATCGTCTATACAAGGAAGGTCAACCTGCATCTACGCAGTTGAATATGGAGACAGCGAGGGTGGAATACTTTGGAATGCCAACATGTGGGTGGGAAGTGAATGAGGCTGCGCGATCGTGTCCGTGTCGCTTTCACATGAAGCACGGATCGTGCATTCACCTCCTATTGTCTCAACGCTGTTGGTAACTTGGATGTCATGGGCTGAGAGACCCTCTTCTATCATAGGACAAACAAAAGAAAGCGAGCTGAACTTGGTCAAACAGCAGGGCGCCCACGGCTCAATGTAGAGCTTCAGAAATAGAGTATGTGAAATCGTATGTGAGGCTTTATCATTAACAAATAAAGTGAGATTGTACATCCATACCTTATCGATGGTAAGATGACTGCTAGACTCGGATAGTCACTGCTGTTATCAGAGTGACCATGATAACGTGGGTGTGTATGCTGTCAGTGTCGGTATTTGCGTCGGGAAGGGTCTCTGGTACAGCCGCCCGACAACAGAAGTCAATATTTCAGTTCCAACTCCATCGGCAGCACTACTTTGCACCCTACAACCAACCGCCCGCACTTGCTCATGTTGGTGCTGGTTCTGGAGGTGGGGTAGCCCCTGCTTGACCTTGATGCTGGCGCTGGCCGTGTGTCGCTGCGCTGGTCTTAGTGCTACAACTAGGCCTGTGTTGTCGCTTAGGGACATGGTGCTGGTATTGAACGTGGTGCAGCTGTTGGTGGTCATGGTGCTGACGCTGAACTTGGAACCGCTAGTTAGTTTGTACCTTTGCTTGGCTTGGTGCCACTGTTGGACGTGGTGAGGTCGCTAGGTTGGTGCTGGTGCTGCTGGACGTGGAGTAGGCGGTGGATTTCGGGTTCGTTCAAGGCGAGGTATCGTTGCTAGACGTTGTGCGGCGACAGGATTGACATCGATAGTACGAAGCCTAACGGCCACATCTATCCCAGTGGCTCCGTCCGCCGTCTTGACCGATAACTTGCCTGAAGTACCAGTCGCTGCCGCGGTCAACTTGTCTCTAGCCAAGCCGCTGCTAGAAGTCCTCAACCACCCGGACGAGTTTGCATATCTTGATGCAGCTGCTACGCCCGTGCACCCGTCGATACCACACCGACCATCTACGCCCACGTGAACCGACTGCTTGATCGTGTTGCTAGTCCAGCAGGAATCGCAGATACCTTGAAATGGTACTCATTCCGATGTGGTGGCGTGCAGCACGTGAACGACTGTGACGGGTTGACACAATGCTGGATCTTCGACAGAGGCGCCTGGAACATGAGTACAACGAATAAAGGCTTCAATTACATACCGTAAACTTCGCTTTGAATGCAACACACGTAAAAACTATCTTTTGCCGAGGCGTTTGTGGAAGAAGGTTGGTTATTTCGGGGAAACCAGAAATAAAACAAACTCCGGAAAAACTTCAATTTAAATGCCGTTTGGACGTGAGAACTCCTCATAATATTTGATTAGGCACGATCGCTTCGCATAGCGCGACCGAAAGTGGTTCCATCAATTGATTAACAAGTTCCATTCGCCTCCTTGGTTAGTCTGTTTAAAGTGTTCATATTCAGGATTTCATAATTTCACATTTTTAGTCAATCCCGTTGTGATGTTGTTGAGGGCTAAACGTTTGTTCCCACGGTGAGAATCCCACCATACGATAGGGAGGATTTCCTAAATACGGTGCAAATATCAATCACAAGGTAATACAACGGAACCGCAACACCACATGGATCTATTCCCAGTAATTACTTGTGGCAGCAAGAGGCCTCGGTATTCTAGCAAAGGGTGCTGGAAATGCAGTCGCTGTGGTTGTAATTGCGACAGCATTTCTCCTTCCGTTAAGCGGGCGCGACCACCAGGAAGGCCAGCCAGGGCAACTCGTAATGCTATTTGTAGCAGAGCAAAACTAGGTACAACGACTGTGGGGTCAATGACAAGTCCCGCACAACACGGAGTGCTCAATGCCGTAGCACGGAAAGGTGAGTCTACTACAACAACCCTATCGAAATCCCTCCATTCATCACATGGAGGTGTATTTAACGATCCAAGAATATTGGTAACTAAAGCTCAAGGTTCAAGTGCGTAGGAACCAAGCAGAATTGTGAACAGTGTCGATGGTAACGTGAGCGACGTTAGTTTTCCCAAAAACAATTTTGGTGGTGTTAGTGGTTTATATAACTGGGTGGATGACGAGTATTCAGATGTTTGCAAATTTCATTCGCTAGAGGAATACGACATTGGCGAAAATGCCGCTGTCTGTTGAAGCTGCTGAAACGTCATACACATTACCAGTTGGAAGTTCTCACCGCCGCATGGAACATGTTGACGGAATGTACCTCAGCCCAATTCTCTTGACGCCTCCTCAAAAAGAATTAAGGCGATTTGAAATTTTTGCCGTAATGTAGTTTTTCAGTATGACGAAAATCTGGTCACCATGGCACGAAAGAATGAAACGAAAAAGATGTTTTGAGTCGTTTTGGGCTGTAGCTGACTGCGATGCAATGAACGACCAGGCATACGTTAGCGCTACTGAGACTCAAGACTCAAGTGAAGACCAAACAGGACAAGCTACAGAGCGCCAGCAACGGGCATTGGCACTAAAACTGGTGTGGATCCCTCTGAACCGCGTCATTACCGTATTATGTGGGGAAGACGCTACACCGTCGTTTCTCAACTTGTTTGTTGCAAGGATTAACCCCAATCCAGTATCACATTTGGCCGAGGTTCTTACTCCAGCACGACTTTTTATCGCTACAGAACGTGGGTCCACTGAACGGCGTTGTATTCGAGCATTGATATGTGATGCATTTGTATTTTCACTTTTACAGAGTGCATGCGAATAGACTGTTTCGTATTGGTGATAAGAGTTACGCGGCAGGACGAAAGGATATCTAGAACAAGGTTTGTTGGAAAGAGTAATATGGTCGCGGACCAAGTACGACAAGCTAGAGCTTGATAAAGCTGTTCAGTTCATCCTCGCTAAGAACAATGTTGCGGTTTTGATATGGGGAACGAAAACCATAAACCTAGACGGACAAACACAAGCAGTACCGTCAATCCAACATCGGAAATCAATCAGTTTGATGTGCCAAGGCTACAGAGCTCAGATTGGTGATGCTGTTTTAAGAAGCACGTTTTATCGACTGACAGTGATTTTAACCTACGGTGAGGTTCAGGCACGTCGCACTGTGGATTATGTTACAGGCTTCTTGATATATGACAATTTCGCTGTCTTGGATAGAATTGCATGAGAATTACTGCCTGAAGAAGCTCACGACCTGGGCCAGAAGTTGGCTATTCTAAAAGAGTGGTTGAAGTATTGCAGTGAGTTTGATGTCGGCAAAGCCACGCTGACTGTTCTATTTGTTCTCGTCACCAAGTAGTATTTGGGTTATCGCAAATCGAAATGGCCAGTGTGGTCGAGCCTTGTACGGAAAAGGTAGCTCTGGTCGAGTTTACGAGATCATCGTAGCGACGAAGACACTTGATACGATCAGCTTTGTTGGTTCGCGTGTGTACCTTGATTTCACGGAGGCTGCATTCTTTTCGGATCAGATCCTGCGTTTTACTTTCGTAGGGCTCCCATGCAAAGTGACCTTCGGTAACAGTGCCACTACGGTCAAAAGTTACCGCATCACTAACACTTCCACCTTCAGGTATATCTAAATGACCGCCCTCAGTCGTGTCAGGGCACTGAAAAACTTGGTGGACTTGAGCTGCGAAAGATGCCTGCTGTGTTGCAACATCGACGAGTTCTTGAGAAAGGTTGCGCGCCACAGGGGGTGGAAATGATGCTTGGTTTATGGGCGGATCCATAGCCATTGCTCCTACACGCTGCGTGGCGAACTGGCCTTCGCAGCTTCAGAAAGGGGGTGTAAATGATTGGCTATTTTTTAGACGCTTCACCCAATTACAGTACAGTAATTTCGTTCTCAACCGAGGAGTGAGGTTAGGGTACGCATGTAACGCGCGCGTCCACTTGACACTCCGGTTGAGAACGCGCCTAAGCCACTAGCTGTCTGCGTGCAGAACTGCGCCAGTGGTTCCTATGCGGATGCGAGCAACTCTCTTCAATCCTCACGATGCAGATGACGACGGAGCCCTCGGTATGCGGCTGAGTGCACTTGCGACGCGATAGCGAGTAGGAACTTGTGGTCCTCTGGTGCAGTTGTGACGGACTTCGGTCTTTTCAAGGTTCTCGAAGGCGCCACCTTTGCGATGGCACAACCCACGCCTATCACTGTTGCGTTGTTGCGGAGGGCACACATGCAGTGAGTCGAGCACCTCGAGGGTTCTTACGTCGACAACGCAACCAACGCGATGAAGCCTAACATGTTGGTGGACGCATGAATCACAGAGCAACGGCCAAGAACAACTCATGATGATGTCATGCGTACTCATTGCATTTAAAGATGTCTACTTTTTAATTTGTACTCACATGGCCTCCGTTATTGTGTCTAGGTTTCTTTCGCCGCATGATTGTTGCAACTGATGGTCGAACAAGTTGTCCGCGACGGCATTTCCTGTTTTTCTCTGTCTCGGCAGGAAGTTCAACCGCAAATTTACACTGCTGGAAGACAGTCACAGCCTCAGAAGAAGACAGATTTGCTATTGAGAGATTGAGCTCTTTTGCCGCTCGCTCAATTTTAGACATGAGAAATCTTAGATCGCTGAGACGTTTGCGTAGATTTCCACTACCCAAGTCAATAGGAATCATATTGCGGAATGGTGGTAGTTTTTGCGCTGAATTTCCACAGCACCAGTGAATCCAAGCCTGCTCAGGGGTCCCAGTTGGAAGCTTTACTCCTTCCGGGAAAAAGTGCATAGCGCCACCCCAATTGTAAATTGGGCAGACTGGATACTTGTCTGTCACTGTCTCCTCAACAGCATCACTGTTGGAATCAGAATCAAGACTACTATCACCATCAAACGCAGACTGGTCGCGTAGGCGAAGAAGCTGTAGCACCCCTTCATCCTCTAGACGCTTCATCATTGACTCTGCCATTGAGTTACATGTTGGAACGCCAGTTTGAATAGCTCTCACCTCCATAATAGTCGTAACACCGGACACCAGTCAGTCATACATCACGTTTTGCGCCTCCGTAAGCTGTTTCATGTCTTCTTTTTGTAATTGAACAGCTTCCTCTACCTCACTACGTACATATTGAAGCTCGCTTAGAATTTTCACGTGTGGTGGCGCTCCAGTCGGCTGCATTTCATCGTTGTTAGAGTCATGTTGTTGTTGAGGTATCAACTCGGCGTCGGCAAATAGTGGAGACTGGAACAAAGGATGATCATTTGATAACGTTGACGGAGAAAATCAATGTGGTAAATCAGCGAGGCTAAAGCAAATTCAGCCACAAATCCAACGATTTGGGGCAAACCGGGGAAGCAAATTTCTTTTGCTCTTTGAACTTCTTCATCGCTGGTAGTGAAACGAGGTGGTAGAATTGCAAACTCCGGTTGTAGAATAGGAAGTCCACTAACTGTACGTCATCCCGAGCCGCATCATGACGGAGATAACGGTCTTGAACGCCCCCATCGACCACCCAGCGCGAAGATGGACTGCTACGGATGGGGGACAAGCCGTCAACCCCGATGAGCAGTAAGTTGATGCTCCTTTGCGTATCGAATGCGTTCCAATGTTGTCAGCTGTAATTCCACGACGCTGTAGCTCTGGACAGAAATCTGAACCTTTTGAAATTCTACTAAGAACTTTTCTAAATCGCTCGTACTCATCATTGCCGGGAAAATGTGAACGTCATTGGTATCAACCCCATAGGTAGCCCAATATATGCCTGTTTTCGAAACAAACACGTAATAATTATAAAGAAACAATATCATGAAAAGCGTAGCACTTACCAAGAGCCAGAATATGACAGATTTCAGGAGAAATCGGATTTGCGTATACGTGTCGTGGATCCCGGGGTCGCGATCCACGCTGGTCATTCTTTATATGTGCGAAATAGACACACAGCGCATCTTCACGCCACGCCTTGTGTCCATAACAATCGAAACAGTATTCGCTGCCCTAGACATTATATTCCACGATAGAATCATAAAGGCCTTTGCGAAGATCATATCTCGGGAAGTACTCTGCAGCATCACCATGGCAACTTGCTTGTATAGCCCAAACGACATAGGATCTTTTCCCACTTTGTTTTGTCCGTGGCTTTATAGCCCCTGCAACTTGGCGCTGGAGACCTTTAAAATGAGAGCTCATTTCACGCTCTAGTCCAGCGGACATAACTCGGTGATAATCTTGGTAAAGGTTGAAAAAGGCCGAACGAGGTCCAGCATACGTAGAAAAACTATGGAAGTCGCCGTTCCCCTTCATCATTGAGAAAATCCACGGAGAAAATCGCGTGCTGTTATTCTATCAAAATCGATGGGAGGGTTGGAGTTCTTGTCTGCCACTCCATGATCATCGTAAAGAAGAGAATTAGCAAAATGATCTTTCACCAGTGCTCGCTTATTTTGAAGCATCCATGGCAGGAACCGAACCGTAGACCCTAGGTAAGAAGCACGCGAGTTTGCAGAAATCGTGCTCGCCCGTGCATTTGTGACTTCCGCTTCCAGTAGCAGCAAACCGTCGAATTCCACTGCCATTTTCGCTTAGGATTGTCGTCCTGTGAATTCCTCTAGTTGGTCTCTGTATCAGGAGTATATAGAAGATTGTATGTAGACGAAAAGTCACTATTGGGAATTCTCAGGATACCTATCCTATTGCAACAATTACGAGACCACATACATCCTGTAAATTCCGGACAAATAGGGATGCCGAAAAGCGACGTTTATACTGACGGAAGAGACGATGTTGCAGTAATAATTCCTGTGCAACGGTAAGCATGAGAAATAAGTAGAAAGTGTCGACAACGCTCATGAAGAAGAACCCGGCGATTCTAGCGTTAATGTAGTGCTGTGTTGCCATTGAGGACTTTTGAGAATGAGAAAGAAAGCGGAAATCACAAGGAGGTTGCTCTTGCCCAGCCAAAAATGATAGGTGGTGGTGGGCAAGAAAATAAGTAATGGTAGTGAAATGGCTTCTTCAGAAAATAATTTTTGCTTTGTGGTCAGGATGAGAAAGAAATAATTTTACCTGGACTATTTTATTGTATTTCCCGCCAATGTATGTTTCGACAGCCCTGGCCCTATAGTGAAAGCATGCCAAAACGAGCATTCTGAGCGACCCTTCAAGGTGGAGATGTACATGAATGTAAGCGCAGGCAGGTCCGTCTACCAGCTTTGTGACCGCCCATACCTGAGCACACAGCGCGAAGATCTTCAAAATCTGTTTGATCAGCAAAGAAAATTGTGGGGGTTGTCTGATTCTCAATTACGCTGCGAAATACTGCTGGCGGGGAGCACGTGGAATACTATTCGATGTAGTTAGTAGCGGGCAATTCGAGAGGCTACCGCATTCCTCGAGTACTCGAATTCAACGCCAAGGACGATATGTGGCCAATGCGACTTGGCAGTGACGATCTGCTTCCTGCTACGTCGATGATAAAGCGATTGGTTAGGTAAAGTGGCTTCCTTCTCGAACACCCACGAGGTCTTTGGAAACAAAATAAGGACGTACGGCATGATCAATAGTGGCATTACTGGCGTCACTCGCGCCGATGTGCTAAATTCCACACTCGCTCGAGCGAAAGGAGACGCTTTCACTCACATGAGCCTAATGATAGAAGGTTTGCGCGCTTCGGGTTTAACCACATGTGCTGCTCCGCTGCCGGCTCTTTTCCTTCGTCTTGTACACTGTGTCAAACCTTACTACCATGTAGCCGTAGTTTGACGCGAAGCTGTTGACGGCTGCTTGAGCTCTTTTCCTTTGTGTTGTACACTGTGTCAAACCTTACTACCGTGTAGCCGTAGTTTGACGCGAAGCTGTTGACGGCTGCTTGAGCTGTCTCGACCGACGGGAAAGGCGACTCTGGATGACAGGGCATTTTCCACACATCACATCTCTCGGTTGTTTCTGAGACCTGGGAGATCTCAACTGCTTGGTTTAAGAGCAGCCTCGTTGGAATAGCGACCAAAGTTGAGTGATAAATGAGGTTGTAACTTCTTCAGCGAGGAAGTCTCGCCTTGGTGAAGCCATGAAAATCTCTTTCAACTTGAAGAGTTGCAAATTTTCGTTGAAACAGTCACCATGATGATGGGAGGGAAGCCGTACGAGTTACGACTCCCGTCAATATCCGTTCCCCGATAGCACCTCAATGAACGTTTCGGTTGGTGAAGTTTAGATTGTGATGGCGACGAAAGAATATGTGATGTTGGAGTGGAATGATGCATGTATGTCATTTGACAACTACTTTTAAGTTATAGTCGTTTAAAAACGACTACAAGTTGCGCATCTACCAAATCTACCGTCTCCCCTCTACTACCTCAGTATCTCAACGAAAGAGTCAAATTGAATTGAGGGTAACTGAGGTAGATAAGAACTTCGATATACCTGAGAATGGTTGGATCATAATTGCATCATCTTTCAATGTTGACGTCGATAGATGTTGGTTTGCTTCGCTGACCACGTCGATAATGACTATCGGTCTGGGACATATTCCCGGTTAGTGCGTAATGTTTAGAACATAATTGAAATTCGAGAGAACATGTAAAATAATCCCCAAACTACTGGCTGATCACATCGGTGGACATCATCGAGTGTTGCTGGTTGCTGGTTTGATGGAGGTTCCAACCCACGATGTACGCGTCAAAATGACCTATATAGCTCATTTTGAAAGTTGAACCTTTCATCCGTCCTACTATACAGCTCACAAACTCACTTAAAATGGAAATTCAATGCAGGAAGTACGTCTACGGGCCGCAGTCCACAGACGACGGTATACTGTACTATGTGTAAAGCTGCTACGATCCGTCCGAGAATCTAAACACCGGATATAAAACGACATACCCACCACCTGTCGCATACTGGTCTACCTATCTAGCAGTGTTGACCAAGAGATTCTCGATGCTATTGATTGTCGTTCAGCTCGTGACTTATGTGTAGGACACGTAGCACTTTGTTTTATTTTCCGACAAGCCGCCATCGTCTCGTTGACCCGTCCTGATTGAATTATCGCCTTCCGCAGGTTCAAAAACCACTAAGCGTACTATCATAAGAAAAACACGCTGTTAGGACGTCGCGCAGAAGCGTCCAGGGCAACGGTGGTGAGTACTACTTCAACAACCTCAAGGCTACGCTAGAAGAGTTGAAGATACACGACCGCTCGTCAGGAACTGTGATGAGACAGGAGTGTGTGCTCAGGGTCGCTGCCAGCAAAGCGTCTTTACACCGAAATGCATGACTACTAATGTACAACGCTCTCCAGATCGCGAGAATTGAGCTCGCAGTTGTTGGATACGGGCACAAGCAATCGACAGCACGCTGAAAGAATCCAGGATCTCTGACTTTTACATAGCTTACTAGACATTTACGGAGGTTCTTTCATTGCTCTACAGAGCTCTAAGACTCAATTCATTCTGCATTTAACGTTCGACCCGTTAAGCTGAGCTGTACACCTGTCTGTTTCTACAACAGTGGACCGTCGCTCGCAGAGGTACATCTTCGCTGGACAAACGTAGAGCGGATGGAGGATGCAACGGACGGGGCGGTGTGCGCTATGTTCGAGACATCCAACATTAACGGATATTTGTTCATGTATTGGCTGAAATGGTTTGTCGAAAAGCTTCCGGCAGCGAGCCTGTTGCTTCTCATACGGGTCGGGCTGTTTGAACACCTTGACTACAATGCGGTCGTGTGGGTAAAGGGGAAATAGAAAACATACATCTATTTGTGCTGTCAGTAGCATATACATCTCTGCGGTGAAATGGATTGGAAATTCCACGTGAATAAGATTGATGAATTGATAGACGACGGAAGGCAACAAGGATGTTATCCGGAACCGCGACCGTATATCCGGATCGGGCGGATCCAGATCCTCCAGGAGGACTGAAGACTAGCGACGAGCATGTATATGTGGAGATAAGTATCTGGGTGATATGGACATGAAGGTGCCACCGAAGATCCAGTATGAGAAAACTCGGATCCGCGAGAGGGAAAAGTTGGAGAGTATACGGACAGTTTGCGGGTACGCAGAGCTGGATCCGCAGTAAAGTACCAAGATCGCGCCGGATCCTGAATTTGTGTGGTTCAAGGGACATCTAGGGACTACAGATCGCGTCATATTGGCGACGATCAAGAAGATCAAGTGGGGATCCGGATCCGGCGGATCCGACGTCGGAGTGTCGACATCAGATGATTACGCGCAGATCCTGAAGGATAGCAGCTGCTCTCCTAGAAGCAGTGATCAAGTTGGTGTACGCTGCGCTGTAGAGGTAAGACAGGCTATGTTATAGGACATAGGAATAACAGAGAATCGAATTGGCATCATTCGGCACAAGTGATTGTTCTTTTATTCATTCACACTTTGCGTATTACGGACACCTCGAATCGTGATATTATATTGACCCTACAAGGTGATCGCATATTTCGAATATCGGATCTAGCGTTAGTTTGGATAATATATTTACCAGATCCGACTATCTAGTGACTTATTCTATACGTGCAAGCTCCGGATCCACAACATTTATTGCTTGGTCGTCAATACGTCGATCTCTCAACAACAACCCAAGATCCAGTCATTGGAGACTGCAAGCAAGTAAAAGGATCTCAAGATCACGAACAACAAAGGTCTCAAAGATAACACACCAAGGCAAACCAACACGACCCGGATCCAGATCCGGCCACCGGTGATCTACACTCGAGTATTCGTGTAGACCCCGGATCCCCATAACCGTTTTGTTTTGAAGGTGAGGTACATTGTAGTCACTTAGTAAGCTAACGACCTAACTAATGTCCGTTCCGTCCATTGTCTTTAACATCAATGGGCAGCTTGCTGGTTATGGCAGAAGCTCATACCAGCTCATGCGATCCGTTAAGGAACGTCGTCATCGGGATTAAGGGCGTCCGTACCCTCGTGTTGGCCAAGCCAGTGATCGACATCTCCTTGGAGAGATTCAAGAACTGGCACCCATGCTCCACTCAATGAGGGAATGTCGGAGTGAAATACCCGCACGCTCTTGTGCATGTCCATCGCGATGTTCGCAAGTCCGTCAGCCAGTTTATTGAAGCTGCGGAGGTGGTGGGTCCACGTCTGAACAGCCACTTGATCCGCGAGTCGGCGACATTGGACGTAGACCCCCTTAAGACGAGCTGTTTTGGGGGGAGTTCGTCGGCGAAGTTGTGTTAATATGAGCGTGCTGTCCCCAACCACATGCAGTGCACAAGTGTTGGTTCGATGGGCTTGACGTAGCCCGTTAAGTAATCCGCAATATTCGACCAGGTTGTTTGTGGTAGTTCGGGCGAGATACGATACACTGGCTATCCAGACAATTTGAGCATTCCATGTTCGTGGATCCACCACCACAAGCACAGATCCAGAGCCCCCTGGGCCGGGGTTTCCTCTTGAGCCTCCATCAAAGAATAAGACGTGCACGCCTTCTGCTTCTACGCGAGGAGAGACCTCCAGTATTGGCGGTGGGGAATCGCAATCAGTGTTAAAGGACTCCGAAGAGAAAATGGAGCTTTTCTCGAGTCCGTGTTCGAAAGCTACAACTGGTTTTGTAATGAGCCGCTGAGGACATGAAAACACAGTGTGATCGCGACAAATTTTCCGAGAAAGCCATCGTGATCCTAGATTTCAAGATGAAGCTAGAGCCTTTTTACTTTCGCGAGAAAACTGTAGACCATTATGTCAAGCGCGGTATGGCGTGGCATGGTGCGCTGGCGCGCTATTGGACATTTGATGTTGAGAGTGGAAATTCTTTTGATACGAGGGCATGGACGCAGTGATAGCATTGGTCGAAGCTGTAATGCTTTCAATTCGTAGCGAGCTGGCTCACAGCAAGCACTTTACGTTTCAATCAGACAATGCATCAAATTACCAGAACGTGTATGTGAGCCTGATGCTATCAATTATCGGAGCCGTACATAATTTATTGGTCGTGAGATTCATTCATTCGGATACCTAAGACGGAAAATTATTGCTCAACGTACACTTCGCAAAAGTCACCAGGAAAGTGAAAGCTTTAGTTCGTCAAGGTAACAATTGCATCATATCAGAAGACATAGTGAAGGCACTTACTGCTGATGGTAGGCTGCTGAACCGTGTTGCCGAGTTAGTTTACTACGACGGAGGCTCAGGAGTTGAGCTTTATCGACAAATGCGGCCAATTGAACGAACATTGGCCAAACCTTTTGAACAAACAATATATATATTTACGACGGGAATACGCCACAATCTGAAGCTTTAGAAACAGCATTTCGAATTACGGAGTTCCCGCCATTCCAGATTATATTGTTTGGCTACTCGGGTATTGGTGATGGTGTTGATATTCATATTGATCCAAGTAGTAGTAAGTACTCACTTCGGCCTCAAGCGATATTCTCAAGCGGAAGCGAGGTAACAACTCGGAATTTACCACTTGATCAACGGCTACCAAGTTTTCAAATTGATCTTGATAAAACTACTACTTCGACCGAAACCCCCCTAATTGCTCTCACTGAATCCGAAGATTCCATCCAACGGCGTGTGTGTTATGACAGTGACAATGATAACGAAAAAGGTCCTGATTGTGATGCCGAATATGATGATATGAACTGGACGTTGAGAACGACACGGAACTTTAATTATAATAGTGATACACCGACGATAAAAGCCATAGCGACACCGTTGCGATCGAAGGGTTCATCCCACCTCAAATAGCGACAGGATCCGTGACCGGGGTTTGCGTGAATACAAGTGCGCAAATGCGACGTCGTATGCAACGGTTATATTGCAGAGAGAATGTAAGCTGGCGTCGTGTAAGTATTCCCGAAGTTATTCTCAAGAAGGATGTTGTGGCATATGCGAAGCGAAAATTTCTTGATCTCAATTCTGGTGGGGATTTTGTAGACATTGTATCAAGAACCGGTCTCCAAGAGAATATGTTGTCATTTTTCGATGGTGGTTTTGCGCCGCATAATAAATTGCTTTCATTATCACATGGCTCGGTGAGGCGACTAAAGCGTAGTGAAATGTATGGAGCAATGTATGTGTCACTGTACGGAAAAAGGATTGAGCAAACGTTTCGATTAGGTGAAAGGGTAAAAGGGCGAAAGCTTGACCCTGCGCGAATGTTAGAATCGGTTGTATCACTGTACCGACTTCGGTATAATTTACCTGATGAAAATGAAATTTGTGGCTTAATCACTAGACTGATGAAACGACGGCGCCAAAATGTACCTGAAGAATACCCCGAAAACATAGGAGAATCGGAACATGCGAGACAGCAGCTATCATCAGAGTTGACAGATAAAACCACTGAAAAGTTACAACTACAGCCACCAAGTGCAACGAAGAAGTACAAGCGAATGCGACCAGAGCATGCACAATATTTGGCTAGCCTTGTCAATGAAATTCCTGGGATTATGCTGAACAAGGCATTGACCTCCCAAACACAATACATAGATTATACACAAATATTTTGTATCCAACATAAATGTACCATATTACAGGTACATGTTGGAAACGTAGGAGGTCGGATAGTTTATAGTATGGTATAATATCCGCAAGATTCAAACTCTTCATAACCATGTATGTTCTGCCAACCAATGAGGTACCTCCAAAACAAGTATTTTGCCCAATCCGAGGCCGTTAAGGAAACAGGCAGCGTTCCGACCCAATCCGATTATATTTAGTTGGAATGTTTTGAAAAAATTTTGTATGCCATACAAAACTTTATATAAATGCATATTCATAAAATATCTAACAGTTTCCAACCAACACGACGGTAGACGAGGGGTTAACAATAGAAGGCATCAAGCAAGGTGGTGAGTATGCCCCTCGCGCTCCCGCTAACACTAAGAAAGCAAGAAAGACAGCGATTAAATCTTTCAACAATTTCTAGATGACGAGAATGTAACACTTGACGCTGCTCAACAACTCATAGGTGCTGTCAAGACCGGTAAGGTGCTTCATATTACGCTAGACAACAATGCATACTCTTTGGTGATGTCTTCTGAAACATTTCAAACAACAAGTACGTGTTTAGCATACTTTGGAAACCTGAAGAATTGGTTACTAGAAGAGTATCCGCAGCAGGGAGGAATTGTGAAGCCACTACTTCAACAAACGTTGACAAGGGTAGGAAAATACTGTAATAATCGGGAGGAAGGTGTGCCAGAAAAGAAAGTACCTCCGTGCTCAAAGCAAGACTTGGAAAATATCGTACGGCTACTGTATACATCTGATGGAGAAGAGTGCTACCTTGATGATACTCTCGTTGCATGGTGTGGTAATTGTATGGACGCAGCTCCGATGTGGAGCAGCATGAGAAGCAACAACTCTCTATACTACCGGGTAAGATTTGACTTGAAGTATGCCGAATTTCAAAATAACCTTATCATGTTCCATCAACTCGACGGAGTCCTCTTCGACCGTTTTAAGAGCGTTAAAACAGCTTTGCTGCAAGGTATTTCATTATTCAAAGACTTATAAATTTTTAACATGCCCTGTATTTCCTCTAGCTGCTGCTCTCTCAATGCAGATGGCTCCATCCATTCCCTCCGTTTAGCACGACAAAACGAGGAGCCGTCTCTATAGATGATAGCAGAGTTAAGTCTCTTTTAGCTTCTCGAGACCGAGGAAGAAAGTGGCTCCTTTTATCAACGCGGAGAAGATGCGCAACAAGTCGCGTATTCAAGCGTATGTTAATCGGTTATTGACTACAGTCAAGGATATTGCATGTACAAGAGAGGTGAGGCTGACTCCAGAATTTACTTCACATTCTATCCGCAGAGGAGCCGCTATGCACGCAAACGACGGGAGCTTGACGGAAAACTGGCTAATCGAGCAAGGCGGATGGCAGCTTGATCGGGTGAACAAGACTTCTGGCTACATGCTGGATACAACGCAGGCTGACCAAAAAGTAGCACGAGTACTCAGCGACTTGAAACCGAAAGATGGCGCAAAGCATCTGTGTCTTCGGGTTCTCGAAGAACCAAGCATCTCACGCGCACTGAAACTTCAAGGTATACTCTTTGCTATCACACTGGTATTTTCAGGCACACCTCTAAACCGTGACGAAGTGGTTGCTCAAGTGCTGAAGGCCACGTTGGTGATGCACTACCCCGACATGCTGATGTTGTCGGATAGTAATCCGTTCATCGGTGTGGGTGGCGACGACAGCGCCGTCGATCGGAGAAGCGGAGGTGCTTGCGTGGAGTGTTGAAATCAGGAAAGTCTTCTCTCCGTCCCTCGCGCACATCGAGCCTCCTGGAAGCAATGCAAAATACGCAGAGCTGGTTCGCCTGTTGAAGAAACAGTCCTAGCAGATCGATATGTTGATCCTGCAAAACAAACGCATCGAAGAACGACTATTAGCCGTCGAAGCTGTGAAGCCGGACACGAAGGCCGATACGACACTTTCTGGTACGAGCACCAGTATCGATGGACACACTGACAGCAAACACGGCAACAAACCTGCCCGCTAAATTCTTGTTTATGTGCCACGCCGTGATGTAGTATTTAACAAATCCCAGAGTGATTTGCAGCCACATATTTGTGTAAATTCAAAATTGAATTGTATGCATGTACTTATACCAATGAGTAATTGTGTCTGCAGCAGTAATATACGGCTTCCAATAGTGCGCCCTATTTTATGCTTTAGAACTCATTAATGAGTTTGCTTCCTGGAACGAACATCGCTCCCAGTTGTTACGAGTAGAAAATGTTTTTATCATATTTCTCGGCCTACAGGCGTTTTTAGAGGCTGTCACAGCTCTGACAGCTCGATTTGTTTTCCTGGCTGGTCTCTCTACAGAACGGTACAGTACATGTCAAGTGTCCGGTGAATAATAGGCCTGTCGCTTTTCCTTGTCACTACCATAAGCGAAGTCACTAAGTCGCAGATGTATCGGTATTAGTCGGAACGGGTCAGACTCGGTTGAATTTTGACGGTATGGACTATTTAAATATTTGGTATGCTCCAAATTTGATCGCGCATTTTGTAATGGGTACGATTGAGGGAATGAGGAACGGTAAAAATCGACTCCAGTGCAACAAACGGTTACAGTGCAACATCAGAAAATGTAAGGGTGACATCCCTCCGCATCACAAAATTAATATCTATTAAATTATAAAAGATAAATCCATTCAGAAACAATAATACTATAATGACTAAGATTCCATAAATGCATATCTACTCTTTATTATCAATGTATGTGTCCCCATCAAAAACCGAAACCTCAACCAATGGTTGTAGGTACCCCTGATGCATCTCTAGGACCGATTGGTATGAGGCTGCCCTTATGAAATCCTTTGATGATCGTGTTTGCCTCTACCTGATCCCACGCTTTCGCTACCAGGTTCAACAACATGACGCATCGTTCAGCAGCACTGGAAGGAAACGGATGCTTGGTATAGTAGTGTACGTAGAGATTTCTGAACGCATAAACCCTTTAGCCCAAATATGTAAACCCAACAATAAAACAGCACTTACTCTATCTTCTTTTTGAACTAACGCATCACGCTATAGTCGATCAGCTGACTCGCTCCAGTAATCCCCGGTGAGATATACTGAACCTGAGTTGAGCCCTCTTCTTCTGTCGCCTCGCGAATGCTTGTCATGTTGTGGACTTTAATACTGTCCAGGAGCAACATGCGGTAGCCTGTTACGCTTGGACGCCAAATCTGTTTAAAACAAGTTTTAGATTAGTAATTTGAGATTCTTATAAAATAATAATGGCTCACCTTTGATATCCACCCCATCATAATAGCATGATCGCACCATGCTTTTACCTGCACCGTGTGCTCTACTAAAGAGCAACCAAACGATGGTGACGTAACCACGTCAGCGACGCAAGCCCCTGGCACTCCGGCAAACACTACAAATGGCTTCAACTTAGCTCCAGTAGCCGACACCTTAAAAACAAACTGCATCGTCCTGAATTTTCCGATGATCCTTGTACAATGTCCACAATGCGTGTCCCACGGTAATCTACTGTTAGCTTGTTAGGGTTGTCAATAACCACAGCAGTCTGGTCCGTGTTTAACAGACTTGAGTATTTGGCATCATACAAAGAATGCTACGATAAAATACCGTTCATTTCAACAGCAACATTGACTGAGTTTGCAAACGAATCTGCAACATCCTAAATTAAATATTAGAACATCTCATTAAAACAATTTAGTACAAAACAATTAGAAATACTTGCATATCACTGCGTGTGTTGGTGCCTTTGGGTGTCACTCGACGAATGACAAGTTGGTTCCGTTTTAAAAAGTGCCGTCCACGACCGAAGTGCAGTGTATTGACGTACACGTACAAAGTTTGGGTCAAACGTAGCCATCATTAGAATTAGGCATTTAGTTGTTACGCACATTTTGCGGTTCTTTCGCATTTCAGAAACATAGTCTAGAATCCTTCAATCAGAATTAGACTATACAATTTAGGAAACAGAACCGGCGTAATGTTACAAATATTTAAAACATACCGTCGCTCTAGGATGGGGTAACGAACTTGTTGAGCTTTGTGTGTTTTGATTTCACGTAGAACTTGTTGCCATTATCCTCGTTTGCTTCTAGTTCTATCTTAGCTTTCTTTCAACGGTAAACGGTGGAGCGGTCTACAGCATTGTTGGTAGCGACTGTAGTGACAGAGGTTGTTTCAGTTGCCTTTAGAACCCGAACCAAATAGATAAATGAGGTTCAATCCGATGAGGTTCAATCCGTTCAATTAGACGCACCCGCAACTTTTTTATCTGGTTTTTAGGTCGACTCTTCATACCAGCCAATGCGTGGGGTGCGGTAGGGAATAAGATGGATGATGGCGCACCACTTGCGGTGTCACGCATTGTCGTCTATCACTGGACGGAAGTCGTCGAAGTTTTTCAACTGAAATTAGTGCCTAACCCATGTTGCACAGGAGCCGATTTTTACGGTATGTTCAAATTTTTGTTGATGAGACAGATGCAACGACTACCGTAAAATACGGGCGGAGTGCAACACAATTTTAGTGTATGGTTGACCACTCCTCGTACAAAAAATTGCCAACTAAAAACGCAATGCAAAAAACATTTTACTTTTATTTCTTTAGAGCTGAAGCGATTGTATCTTTCGGTGGATCCAGTGGAAACGTGCAGAATCTCCCACGAGCGTCGCAGGGGTCAATAGGGAACCGGTTAGCGTTTTTGAACCCCTCGATGATTGGTTTCGGTCCAACTAAATCCCACGTCCTTTCAACTATCTTTGACAGCATGCTTCGACGATCTGCAGGCGTCGCTGGAAAAAGGCGGTCGATGTGATAAGCAACGTAGAGTTCCCTACAATATAGTGTGTATTCAAAGCATTCATTAGAAATATTAACAACTACAAATACTGTGGTACGCACTCGATAAGTGCACCACGCTAATGTCCATAGGCTGCTTTAAGCCGGTGATGTATGGCCTTGCGTGTGGCACTTCTTTTTAAAGTCATCTTTGATATCTTGCATTTTGTGAACTTTCAGGCTGTCTAGAATCAACAATTTGCATCCATCCACACGTGGGGCCCACACCTATCCACTCAAACATCTAGAAAGTAAGAAAAGAATTTAAAGAAAAAATAAAAAAATAACCTCGTCAAACCACGCCACCATGTGGTCGTGGTGTGTCCACGCTTTTCGTTGACCTGCATGTACGTATTGAGGGAACCCAACCGTTTTGGAGCAAACCTCAGCCCACACCTTTCCACCAGGGCGCCCACTGAAAACAATGAAAGGGGGATACTTGATTCCGGTCGCGGAAGCGCACAGGAACACGATGCATTGAGAACCATTAGCCGATGTGCCCTGAATAACGTCGATGTTACATGTTCCCACGTAATCAACCGTTAATGTCCCTGGAATATCGATGCAAACGCCCGTTTGATTCATGTTGTACAGTGGGTCGATTAAATGAAGGCACCCCCTTACATGGGTACATATTAGTTGCTAGTGTATTCAATTTGTCCGTTTGCAGTGAGATCGGTACCAAACGGCAGGAAATGATCTGGCGGAGAAACTGAAGTGTGCTAAATAATTGTAACGATTGTTCGTTTTAATTATTCACCGTTTAACCAAAAGTAGGTGGAGTTAAATTGAAGGCACCCCTATTTTCCTACGATTTGCCGATACAAAACTGAAGTTAATCACAAATCCTAATACATCGTGTGCCAGCCATGAGACTTCTTGACTACATCTAGGCTAGCTGGCATCGATCAAACGCACTTGAGAATTAACCCGTCGTCTAACGCAGACCAAGCAGTACGTATTTTCACTTTCAGGTCGTCGAGAGAGGAGGCTGGGTTGCGATTGAGTTCGCGTTTCAAAGTCATCCAAACGTTCTCGATTGGATTTAGGTCGGTAAAGCGAACCCAGAGGCAATTGCGTTCCGCCAATCAGCATTTCACCAAAGTAGGTGTAGAAAAATTGATGGCACCCCCACTACTCTAACATTTTATATAGGTATTTGTATGCTAAATTTATGTTATCCGAATGTTGTTTCAACTATCTTACCAAACATCAATCTAATCTGCAGACACAAGCATGGGCATCGCGTTCGTGCGCTGTTTCCTTCATTTCTCCACATGGAGGGCAAGCGCCACCAGTACTCGCACGACCTTCGTGTTCGTTACGTGCAGAAGTATCTTCGGGGCCTTGGTTATGGAGTGATAGCGAAAGATCTGGAAATGCCGAAATGATCGGTCTGCAACATCATCAACTTCTACAAGAAAGATGGTCACTCTGTTGTCCCTCCACGATCAGGCCAAAACAAATTGACAGATGCAACATTAGATCGCCGTATTGTTCGCACTGTGGAGAACAACCGCTTTATTAGCGCTGCTGCAATTGCCGCGGTAGGCAAGGAGATTGGTAAACCTATATCCAAGTGGACAATCCGATGCCGGATCCATGCTGCAGGTCTAACCAGTCGCTCGGCCAAGAAGAAACCGTTCCTTTCTGGCAAGCATCGCCGTGCACGTTTAATTTATGGTAAGAAGTATAGTCAGTTTACTTCTGAAGATTGGGAGGACGTACTATTCACTGACGAAGCCAAGGTCGAGCTTCACGGTTCTTCAGGACGTGTGTCTGTGTACACGAAGCGTTCTCAGAAATGTGTACGCTGCCTACGTTTAAAAGCGGACGGAAGTCGGGCATGGTGTGGGGGTCTATTTGTGGTAGAGGTGTGGGTACGCTTCACATTTGTTCGGAGTCGGTGACAGGTGACTATTACCTGAAATTCCGTCTTGTTATGTGGATTTTAAATTGAAATGATAACGTTTGAAACAAAATTTACTTTAGACTGTGGTATTTCCCCAATAGATCAAATTCGAGGAGGTTCGTCCGCGTCGTAATGGTATGTGCCATAACGCTTTTGCGAGTTCCTTGTATATTCTAGTGTACAAGATTAGGACATTTCTTTCTACATGTAATAAGGCACTCCATAATAAGGCACTCTGGGGGACTTGTTATAAAACATGGTAGTTTGTTGTTGCTACGACACTATTACACAATTTTTGGGGACGCCGTATTTTCAAAAAATCATTATCCAAAACGCTCGAGGGGTGGCGAAAAACACTATCATTTCGCGACTAGCCCAATTGCACATTCATTGGCCGAGAACGATCGAAATTTATCCGGTAAGAAATCCAATTCGACGTATTTTACCAAGAAAGCTTATCATAGCCACTCTTGGTGTTAGTTTGTTGTTCTGCCCAATACTGGGTATAGTGCTAGGCAGTACTCCGTATATGCGTACGGAGTGATATCAGCTTCATCGCTGTATAAAATTCCACTGTACTTGGGCTAGCATGTTTCCGATTCCCACACCAACATCAAGAACGACGCCATAATTATACAGTGGCCCAAAAGCGCGCAGTATAGCCTCAACACCAGACGGAGGAACTCCCCCGTGTTATACTGTATTTGACCGGCTCGATATCGTACATAATGGGCGCTAATATCTTGAAAAATTGAAAGACAACACGGACAGCATCTGGTGGTGTAGGTGATCTTCGAATTGCCTACTTCGTGGCATAGACCTCCGTCCCAAGTTCGAGCACCACCACTAGGATGTCCGGCACATCACCTGCCAGTGCAACAGTACGCGCACTCCACCATCTTCAATAGTGCTAGGATCAGCAGCTACATCACAACAACACAGACACCACACACAACACGTTCATTAGTAGCCGTACGTCAATTAGTAGTCGTGCATATAGTACATGAACACGACATCGCGGTTGACACTGCACTACCGTCGCCACCAGCGGTCCCGCGACGCCGGCCTCCACGTTGATCGGATGCTGAATAAACATGATACACACTGTTAGCAATAGCAACTAACATAGAAATTAAGTAGGTGTTCTTTACCATATGTCGCTTTAAGAGACCTGCTAGATGATAGGGCACTGCCAGGAATTAACGCTGACTGTGTAGGGGTTGTGCTACCAAATCAACGCGGGAATCCACCGATTCTTGTGCCGTGAGGCCTCTTGAGCGTTCTTGTGCCGTGAGGCCTCTTGAGCGTACCCAGACCAAGCGGAGCTCAATCACCGAGCGCTTGATTTCTTCATCTGGGGCGCAACGTATTTCCACATCACTCATATACCTGTGATCTCAAATTGTCGCCAAATTTGAACATGTTACTTGTCCCTCCAGTGCTGATGGCCATGATGTGTTTAAGGCTTGTAGTAACTATAGCTGTGTACCCATACGAAGAAGAAGCCAAAAGTGGAAAGATAAATGGACTGGCTCGCACTGGCTCCTACGACTCGACGTTTTATACTTTAACAAAAGCCGGGGAGTTGAAAGCTGGCCCATACGTCGTATAAATTGGATTGGTCAAAATTCAAAAAAGGCACTCAGGGTGCCCTTTAATTGTAAATTTTACTCCAGATGTTGAAAAGAAGCTAAACAGCCACCCTATGAACCCATCTACTGCGAAAGGGTTAATAGGAGAACCCGGGTATGTATCCTAATAGGGCAGTCGAAGTTTCATTTCCTATAAATATAGTCTCAAATCTCATTCGTTTGTCCACAGCACGATGCTTAGCACTACTTTATCACGTGTTGTTACCGTATTTACCAATGGTTTAGGGAAATTTTCGCTTAGAAAAGTTAGTAGGACGCGTTATTGTCTTTAGTCGTAATGACTGTAAGTTGCTGGATCTACTGATACCAAGTTTACTTGTTTCATGCGAAATACAACCCGTAACATCCCGAGATTATGCCTGTCCGTTTGGTTTAAGCTCGCATTTTACTAGATCTCCTAATTATTATGTCGGACAAATGTCACTTTAACGTATGATTTCCAAAACGAATGAAGTCCTTCATAAAATTGCTACGTTTGCGGTAGATCAAAGTAGACTATTTGGGGATCCACGAGAATCATTCATCGCAATGTGACATCGATTGTTTTGGCTGCACGACAAATGCATGGTCTGTACCAAATGTCGTAGTCACTTTAAAAACTACGATACGTGATGTTGGTAGTGCGAAGTTGTGTGACATTCCAACATGCTCTAAATGCTAGTGAGACGCAAACTCTAACCGATTAGCGTTACGGTCAGTGTTTCGTGTAACCCCGGTACATACTGTGTACGATAATCTAGAGAATTTGAAATTTAAAACCCATTGTCTTGACCATAAAACGAAAATCAAACGTGCGTATCTGTCGAGAGTAAATGGTTCACATGTTAATTATTTTCCTTAGCAAAAGACATCCTTCGTTATGTATCATCTTTGAAGTACTGATTACTTACAGTCTTGGTTTTAGGATTTGGATACCCAGGTCAATTACGAAATTCGTGGATGACGTAGAACCTTAGCGTTTCTAGACTATCAAAGTTTTCATGTTCATCATTGAATAGGGATTGATTGTTCACATCTGTCATGTAAATCGCAAGTTCCATCTGAACTGTCTTGCGTACTGTTACCTACGTACATGTATGTTCGAACACAATAGCGAGCTTGTCTTTCCAGCATAGAATTTGAACACCATACTCCGATATATCTATCCGATATATCTTTTTCTTTGAAGAGATGTAGTGTTTTGAGGGTCAGCATACTCTCATCGGGCGCTATATACATGTTCAGACCTAGGTTTAACGATGCCGCACCCTAATTTGAAACGATTCGTAAAGTTGTTGATAAGCCTGAACAATATGGTCGGAAACACGCGACTCATTACCTTGCATTCATCCCAATTGCTCACAAATAGGCTTCAAAGGGTGCAGATTATCCTTCAAATTCTTAATAATGTCTTTTTGTCACAATTCCATTCAGCATGAGAGGAACGTTGAGCAGTAGTTTTTATCCCTTTTGATTTTAGAATAAGCAGCAGACTTCATTGGCTTCCATTTGTTCCCA
>NBNE01000222.1:0-30892 GCA_002215365.1 Phytophthora megakarya
GCGAGTAGAATCTCCACTTCGCCATGAGAGCGTTGACGCCAATCACGTCGCCATCAGTCGCATCTGGGGACATCGTAGCTCTTAGAAAGTCACGTTGGACGTTCGACTCTGGTACAAACTGGTGTAGTAGTTTGGGGGCTTTGTCACCATGACGGAACAGACGAAAGTACTCGACTGCAACACCCCAAGCGGTTGATCTCGTTGCAGAACTCAACATCCAGGCGTCACGTTCTCTCTCGAGACGTGGTATTTGCCTTTGTAGCTTAGCAACTTCTTCTTGTAGACTCAGAACATACTGACTCTGCTTTACTCGGTATCTCGCCTGATTTCTCCGACACTGCTCTCGGCGCTTCTCCGTCTTATCAACAAGCTTCATCTTTGAACGTGTGATCTACTGGTTTGGCGCACGCACGTTGTGTTTGCGTGAGTCAAACAATTGTACATGCACCATTTCAGCAGGGAAGAGTATTACGGGACAGCGTAGCGTAAACTTTCGGATCGTTGTATGAAGTGCTGTGCTTGATGGCCGGAAGCCAACCTAAACTTGATATCGTTACAGAGAAATATCTTGCGTTTTCAAGTGAATCTGGTATTCCACCAAGTACACTTGGTCATCGCCATCGGTGCGTGTTCAACGTCGTAGCTCGCCATCGATATTACTGCAGTCGTGCACAACGAGAATTATATCGTCGACGATCACCATGTATGAGTTATTCCACGTAGTTCGCTGTGTTGTTGGGTAATGACATTCTTTCAAAACGCTGAGGAAATTGTTGGAGCATTCCCCAAATTTATTCCTCTTTCGACTGAATGAATTACCGCGCTTACGATCACGATGGGAATGATATTTACACAGTGGTGAACAGGCCAGGCTGATCAAAACCAAATACCAAGAGTACAATGCTCCAGATACCAACAAAAAGCAGTTAATAAACGCATTTCTACTAGAAAATTTCAATTCATGAATGCATGGAAGTGAAAGAAAGCCACCAGTGCTCTGGTACGCTGAAGAAAACATATCCCGTACAAGCGCAGTGGGGTTGTTACGGTTTACTTAAGTACCGGAGATCCTGATGGATTTCATCAGTTTGGTTTTGACATACCAACAAGATCCGCCAACATCGGTGTAGCAGATTCCGCAAGTCTAGATCTCGAGTAGATATTGATTTATCCTTCTTCAAACGAAAACGAGAAACCGAGTGACTAATCTTAGTTAACCCAACCATATCAATGGCCAATTGAGTCAATGCAGCCCTCCATGTGACTGGTGCCCAAGGAAGCGAAGCTGTCAGCTTAGTACACTGTACATCACGAGGGCGTAGGGATGAACAGAATCGAGCATTGTTCATCACTTCGAGTTGGCCCGACGGCATCGCGCGACATGCACCAGCTGCCCAAATCGCACAGGACGCAGTATCGAAACACACAACACTCAACATACGCAAGTTGTATGCTCTGTCCAACTCGATGGCACCGTGAGCACAGGGTATCAGATTAGACAGCGCCAGCTGTGACCAAGAGAGCAGTCCGCTCACGTGGCGTGGGATATCCAGTTCCGGGGGAGTGATCGAAATCTGCAAACGTTTACGCCCTTGCAGCTCAAAGCTGGAGTTCGGTATGCCATAGTATCCGTCAATGCTCTCCTCAGCGGTATCACTACACGTTTACTTCCGTCGTTCCCAGGGTATCACCTGTTACAACGGGCGTCCAGTCCAGATTCCGACACAAACCCAACGCCCAACCAGTCGAATGGACCGCGTCTCGAGCATCTTCGCGCGCTTCGAGCCCACGCACTCGCGAACTCTCACTTCGGACGTGATTGGCCACGTGTTGCCGCGTGTGTCTGTCGGAGGGGGTGGAGTGTTTTCCGAGCAAGATGCTGTCAAGATTCCGCCTTTGCGAACGCGTCTACCATCGATCACCAGAGCTCGAGCCAATCCATCCTGCTCTCCAATTGCAGAATGTTCAGCACCTGTAGCGCCCCAGCAAACCCCTCTTGACTATCTCATAGAGGCCTCGTTCTATCCAAGGATGAATAGTGTGGCTGCATGCAAGCCAAAGAGCGCAAACCCGACACGCAGCGAGACGTGTATACCAGTGCAGCCAAAGACAGCAGAACTTCCAGTTCCTCCATCTGCTCCACTACCCCAGCTAGCGTCTCAAGTGGTGCCGTCGAGCAAAACTACAAAGACTACCGTTCCAAACGGCCCAAAGCCTAAACGTAAACGCATTCGCCTCAAGACACCACGGCGTCGTGAACAATGCCGCACTAACCAAGCTCGTTACAGAAAGAAACAGACCGAGTACGCGAAGACCCTCGAAGTTACTGTGGGTCAGCTTCGACTAGAAATACCGAAGCTGGAAATGCAGCACAGACAACTAATTTCTAACGCCAAAGCAAGCTTGTGGAACGTCGTGGTGGAGTATTTTCACCTCTTTCGGAATGGTTCTCGGAGTATGGGTCCAAGATCCTCTGGACCAAAGGCGTGGCTCCAGACGTCCGAAGCAGAGCAACAACTGCTGTTCCTGCGGTCGGCAATGGCGGAAGACGTCCTCATTGGCGAACAACGTGGTGTGGAAGCGATGGTAGAGCTATGGAAGCGATGCACGTACTACTTTGACGATCTGCACTTTCGGCTCAAACACATGACGAAAGTCTCTGAAAACTTCATCGCAGCCACTGCATCACTCACCGTAACCGTCTCTGAGGCAACGCTACAGCTCTGTTTACCGTCGAACGAAGAATTCCGACGCAACACAGCACAAGAAGCCAAGATGGCGACTGTAAGATCGAAGTTGCTCGGTCAGCGCCTAGTTTTCCCGTGCCGCCTCAGTTTCGAGTACAACGAAGCAACTAAACGGATCGTCCGACTGGAAAACTCCGTCGATCTCTTGTCGTCGCTCATTCAAGTGCTAGGATCAATAGAAGACGCAGCTTTCGTCTTGGAACGAGCACTCCTAACATCATCCTAGATCAATATATCCAAGATGGCTACATTTTTGGCTAAACTGTATCCATGTTTATCGGCACTTGGCATTTGTATACCGTCAGCATGGACAAGTTCTCGTACCCCGAGTACTACGACTTCCCCCCGTTCTTCACGCTGCAGCCTGTGCGTGCCACTCGCGAGAAGCAACTCGTGCTATGGCAGCAACTGATCCTCGAGTACCACCGCGCGCACGACCTGCCGCTGTTCCAGCCGTTCGCCTCGACGCTCTTTGAAAACGTGAAAATCTCACGCAACATGGCTCAAGACGGTCGCTTGGCGGTAGTGGAACATCTCATCCGTTGCGGACACGGACGCTGGGAGGACGACACCAAGACACGTTGCCGTATCATGTGGAAGAAGCCTGTCGAGTGGGCCGTTGAAATCTACGACTTTGTAGGGATTTCAGTTGTGTCTAAATGATTGCCGCTATTTTGGGACTAATGATGTGTTGTATGGTACAATCATTACAGGCAAAAGAACATGGCATGGTAGGCAACGTGTTTACAGTCTACGAACTGTACGCAGGAGACGAAACTCTGGGCACGAGTGAGTAGCGAACGAACTGTACAGTTGAGAGAATGGTGGCTGATGCTTTTGTCTTGCAGATATCCACGGGATGGAGCCGTGGCTGCTTCGAGAGGCGTTGAAAGTTCTAGAAGGGGAAGGAAAGGTAAACTGTCTACTACGGTGCAGTTGTGCGGCTTATTGATGATGGAATATGCAGGCGGCGGTGATTGCCGGAGAAACGTGCGAGGAGGACGGTGTCAAGTTCCTTGCTACAGAATAGATGCTGGATAGACAAAAGCTGGGTTGCAACACGAGATGAATGGTATGATATGTGGAAAGGATGCTTGAACTACGAGGCGAGTCTCGTCGCAGTATTGAGATGTGCACACTGCAGCACAGCAGGAAAAATGGAGAGAAAATCTGTGACAACAGAGGTGGTTGCAAATTGGCTTCATATGAACCGTTATCGAAGACGATCTGTGGTATTCTGATCGCCAAGAATTTGTTGTCACTGTACTGGGCTAACGGTGAATCTTACAGTGAAAGACTAGAGGCTGATGAGACGTGGCTGGATTTGTTTGATAGTCTACCTTGCTTCCCTGGTTGACCAGTGACCAGCGATATTCCTAACGGAAGAATCTATGGAACCTAATTTACTTCTTGTGTTATTCTTTTGGAGAGACAGGTAGCCTTGTTTTGCCGCGTCGCACATGGATAACAAGCCAGGATGTCGTTTGTCTTGACCATTCTTGAATTTGCTCTATTGTTCACACATGGCTTCTGGTATGGAGAAGACAACGATGAAGACGGTGTCAGAGCATCCAGAAAGTACACCACGTGAGCACCACCCTGAGCAGCACGGGGGAGGCGATAGCCACGGACGTGATGAAGGTGAATCCAAAGCTTCGCACACTCCTGTGCTCGCTGAGAAACCTGGGATCGTTCAGCCAAACAAACTCGATGGTAATGGAATGAAAGTCGTGATCGTGGCATCCCGTTGGTACGAGAAGGTGATTCATTCGCTTGTGGAGTCGTGTTCGGACGAATTGTTGGCCAAAGGTGTTGCGGAGGATGACTTGCACTTAGTGGAAGTGTCGGGTGCGTTCGAGTTGCCGTTCACCGCTGCTCGGATGGTCCACTGCAAGGACACAAGCCACCGCCCAGACGCCGTGATCTGCATTGGATGTATCGTAAATGATGATACACGTATGTGCGAGACTATGTGCCACGCCATTGCGAACGGTATCATGAAGCTGAACGTGACGTCGGACACACCTGTCATTTTTGGTGTGCTCTGCTGTGAGAGCGAGACGCAGGCGCAGTCTTGCTGTGGCGGTGAGGGCCAAAAGTGCAACCACGGAGTGTCGTGGGCGCAGTCCGCGTTAGAAATGGCGCATCTGAAACGCTGCACATCGGCAAAAAAGATGGAGCATTGCTCCTGTACCCGATGTGTGAAGCGTGGCAGTGAGAGCGGCAAACAGAAGTCTGAGAAACACGAGTCCACCAAACACGACATGTGCACGTCTTGTGGGTCAACGGCCAAGGAATGTACATGCAAAGAATGCAAGTGCCCGGTCTGCTGTGATCACCGTGGAATATGCACGAGCTGCAAGTCGTCGACTGAAAACTGCTCGTGCAAGGATTGCAAATGTCGCTCGTGCTGCAGTAAGCGCACGATGTGTCGTGGTTGTGGCTGTCCTCCAGACAAGTGTTCATGCCAAGGATGTAACTGCGCTGTTTGCAGCAGTAACAAAGCGGGTACTGGAATGAAGTCGTCTATTGAGCGTGGAATCAAGCATCCAGGTGCTTCATCAAGCGAACACGAGGGCAAGCAGGAGAATCCTTCGATTAGCGGTGTTTCGCATGTCAGATCTGGCGAGTGTGCTAGATGCGGCGAGTTGATGCACTAAGTCGTGACAACATTGGAGACTGGAGATGATGTTTGCAGAGCAATGGTGCGTTGATGAAGAACGAAGGGAGCAATCTGCATATGAATGCATATCCGAATATCCGACGCGTCGATGATGAAAACGAGAATTACGAGTATGAGGGGAAAGCGTTGGCGGCTCTGTGGACGAACGAAGCAGCAGAAGTCGTTCTAGCCGAGATTTTAGGTTTGCATGAGTGACCAGCAGCTTGGCTGGCAATGAAAAAGAAGCGAGTTCTTCGAAATGTGTGAAATATGAATTCGCTAACTGTTGAACATGTACTGTGAAGTACTAACTAGCTTCAGGTCGAGTTCATATCGAGGGAGCATTGTCACGAGTCGGGACTCCCGACGTTATACGAACGTCCCATGAAGGCAGTTTGCGAGCTCGTCATGTGAAAGGAACGTGCGTTTGAAACGCACAGTAGCTCGATTTACTCGATGTTCCAACACAAGCGCACTTGCGGTTGACAAGGTCTCATATTCACCGAAATAGTTAGCTGAAAACGGTCTCGCACTTCTAGGAGAAGTTTCCGCTGTTCAAGCCTCCCATCGACTTCATTCTACAACGCACCAAGCCCAACTCAACTCACTCTGCTTTCCAACTACTGCAAATATGTTCAAGTCTTTCCTGCTCGCAATCATCCTCATGACTGCTGCCACATCCTCTGTCTCGGCTGTGACTTGCGCTGACGGTGAGAACCAAATGAGTGTGGAAGGCGTCGAAGGTGTTTTCTGCGTGGTTGGTACCCCGTGCATCGCCACAGTGAGTACTGGTGCCTGTCCTAATGCTCAAGAGGGACTTCCATACGGGTCGTACTGCGGCGTCGTGGCGTCTGGTGTCTACGGATGCAAAGTTCACAACACCGCACCAACTCCAACGCCCGAGTCAACCACAGAAGTCCCTACGACAAGCGCTCCCGTTCCGCTCACGCCCTTTACAGACTGTTCGACAGAAGCCACTCACGTGAGCGTGCAGGGTGTTCAGGGCTCTTTCTGCGTGAACGAACCGGTCTGTGTACAGCAGGTTTCCACAGGCAATTGTCCTGCCCCGCAGAACGGACTGCAGTTCGGCTCGTCTGCGACCTGCTCAAGACGGGCGCCTACGGTTGCAGGCGATACACTGCAGATAACGTACCGACCAACGTGACGTACGCAGCGCCGTTGGACTGCACAGGCAACCCTGCAGGCGACATTCCTGTCAGCATCGTGAGTGGAGGAGACTTTTGCGCTCCTGAGCCAGTGTGCTCCGGCACCATCTTCGGCAATTGTCCTCAGATCCAGGATGGGTTGCTGCAGGACTCTGAGTGCATGATCGTCGAGACGGGTGTGTACGGCTGCGTGTTCATGGCCAGCACCTAAACGACATATCGAGGTTTCACCTAACGTACTGGTAGGTATATAAACCAGAGTTCATTTGCTTACCTCGTACTAGTAGTACGTCTTATTTGAATCATCCGGTCGCATCACGCTGGTTAGACTGCTCTTCCTTCAGGTTTTATTTTATTACTACTATGCTTTATCAAAGCAAGAGGGATCCACTTCAACTTGGACATGAGACGAGGTATGGATGTGAAGCCATGTGTCGATCACCAAAATCTCTGACCGACGACGACGCACTGTTTCATTTCGATCGACCTAATCCACCGGAAGAGACGCACACCGATATCGGAGACTATCGCCATTGTCGTGCACTCCACCGAGACCTCGCCAGCGCTCCAGCTCCAGCCAATTCACATGATGATGCTACCTACCGACGAGGTGCCGCCTCCGCCGTCATCTCGCGGCTCCACAGCTCTCGTCGCGAAGTCGGACGCGCAGCAGTCGGACCTAGAGCTGCACTTGCTGCAAACCTTCGCGGCCTACGCCAGTCAGCAGCTCGTGCAGTCCTATCTGAGCGTCAAGCACGCGTCTCGCGTGACGCGCTACGTGGCCGACATGACGGAGAGTTTGGCTGCGCGCTCGGGTCTCGCGGCGCTCGTGCGGATCCTGTTCAGTCAGTACTTGAGACTGGGCCACCCGTTCGTGCAGCAGGTGGACGACGCCATGGGCAAGCGCGTGATCGACGCAGTGGTGAGTGTGTTGATGCTGGCAGAGCAGCAGCCGAGTCCGGAGACGGGCATTTTGGCCTTGGAAGCAGCGCCCGACGACAGCAACAAGTTGTCGTACGTGGAGCGGTTCCACGCTCTGCTGCTGGGCGAAGTGCCGAGACTGGAGCAATTGCTGCTGGACGCACGTCGCCAAGAAGCCAAGGAGACGTCAGCGCCTGTTGTCATGGAGCTCAAGGACTTTGTGCCTGTGGACGAGGTGACGAAGCTCAAGGAGGAGACCAAGGACCAGCTGCAAGCGGCGTCTCTCGAGTCCGCTCGCCTGCGCGCGCAGATGACGGAGCTCACACGCGAGAAGCAGCGACTGGAGCAGCGACTCACAGACGTGCACAACTACCAAGAGAGTGAGCGTGGACGGCGCTTCCAGAACATGGAGGAGGAGCTGGCGCGCACCAAGCTGGAAGCGAACCAGAAAGCGCACGACCTGCGCAAGCTGCAGCTCGTGGTGGAAGCGCTGCAGCGCAAGAAGAAGAAGAGCAAGAGCCGTCGAGGCGACAACCAGTCCAACGCGTCTGAGAGCGCGCCGCCGTCGCCTGTAGACAAGAGAGCCAACAAGGTCTAAGAAGTGTAGCCATCTAAGCGAGGCAACATGTTCTCGTTATTCTGCCTCTAACTGGAGATGCCCACGACACCGAACGCCTTGATGGCGCCGGCGTTGCCGTTCTGCAGCGACAGTTCGTGGCCGCCCTTGCCCAGATCGTCCTCGCCCTCGTGCACCACGAGCGTGCGGCCGATGATGGAGTGCGGGCCGATGAGCTTCACCAGCTTGTCCTCCACGTGCACCTTGGCCGTGCCGTCCTCCGCCACCTCCACGTTGCCCAGCGACCCCACGCGACGCTCCTCGTCTTCGGGCGCGCCGTGGTTCTTGCCGAACGGGTTAAACACGCCGCCCGACGCGTCGCCGAACACGTTCACGTGCAGCGCGTGCTTGCCGGCCACCAGCCCCTTGAGCTCGCCCGTGATGACGCTCTTGGCGTCCTCGTGCGCCTGCGTGATCACCAGCGACCCGTACACCGTCGCGTCGTCGCCGTAGAGTGTGCACACCGCCTTGGCCATCTTGTCTTGTATGGGATCTGAGGTGAAGCGTGGAGCGCTATGAGCCAGTAGTAGCCACAAATGTTCCAACTAAGTGCGGGCTCCAAACAGAAAATGCGACTAAGTACGACCCCGTTTAGAGTTTAGAGAACGTGGCGATAAAGCCGTCAACAAAGGTCGGACTACGAGACCAATGACGAGATGGACACTCTTAACCCGGACAACGAGGAAGAGTGCGACGACGGGTAGAAGTCTGCTGCGAGGACTTGATGAAGCCGCGAGTGGCACCTCCACTTATCGTCGACAGTGGCAAAAGTGCCGTCATTGCCGCAATCCAGATCTGTGTGGGTGCCAATGCGCACCGTGTCAAGAGCACCAAGAGCTTGATTCGTCACGGACACGAGTGCAACGCCCTTGTTGACAAGTCATTCTGTGTGCGCCATCTGTCCGGAACAGTTTGGACGGCAGATTCCGATCGAGAGATTGATAAACCGAGACGGATCGTCCGAGTTCGACTCAAAGACGAGGGAGGATCGTCGTGTCAAGCTGAAGACCGCCTTGGATGCTATGCGGACATCCAGACGGATAATCCATGGCCATTTTGGACCAGGAGAGGGCGAACTTGCTCTTGCAGCACAATCTTCAGGACAAGTACGAGTTCTTCTGGCAATCGACAGCATCGTACCCACGTTTTCGAAGAATGAGATGAGAAACATTGCGGAGTCCACTCTGAAGACGGACGTGCCAAGATGGACACGTTGAAGGGACCAAGAAGCAATGGAAGGAGGCACAGACGAATTGTTGTCGTTGGTGTTGTGTTCGATGGGAGTTCAGATCGGAAAGCTGGAGGAAGAGTTGAAATGCTGAAGACCTCGGTCGTTTGCTGCCGAGAATGAGTCGTTGGCTGCCAAATGGCAATATCCACACATGTAATCCGGTTTTCAAGGTGCCGGTTCGTCATGAGCTAACAGTAGCGCGATCTTTCGCCTGTTGACAGAATAGCACGAGAATGGAGACGGATCGGACGTGGACGCGCACCAACACGGCGGCCACGCTGCCGTCGGAGCCGTCCGCTCCTCCGGACGACGCGCGGGTCGAGTTCCTCCGTCGCCACGTGGTGCGCACGTTCCCCGGCGTGAAGCTCGACGCGTTGAACCGCAAGTTCGCGACGGATGCCGTGGCCTCGAGACTCTTCGACTTCCTGCACTTGCCAGACGCGCGGCTGCTGCTGTTCACGGACCACGGAGAGGAAACCAGCGGCGTTGTGGACGTGTATGCGACGCCACCCGCGCATCTCTTCGGAGACGCCGCCAAGTCCAAGAAGCCGGTGACCGTCCTGTACCTGCTCAAGACGGTCAAAGCGCCCGTGAGCACGACCAAATTCCACGAAGAAATCATGTCGGGCACGCTGGAGAAGAACGCGCTCGAGTCGCTGGCGCTCATGCTGCACGACGTCTTCGTGCCGCTCATCGGGAACCCTCGCAACCAGCAGCTGTGGCCCGAGATGGTCACGACGTCCATCATCAATAACGTGCACGGCTTCTTCTCCAGTCTGCAGATCACTCTGGGACAGACCAAAGGCGCCACGTGTCTGCCGCTGCCCTGGGACCAAGTTGTGATGGAGAGCGCGGCCAAGTCACCACCCAACGACACGTACTCGTTCGCGTCCAAAAACCAGTCGGACTTTAATGCGGTCAGTGGGCTGGGAAAGGACCAGGTGCACAGCTTGGAAGGGTGTCTGATCACTTGGACAAAACAAATCAAGAACATCCTCAAGCAAGACCCTGAGGCGCTACTGAACCAACGCGACCATGTGCACCAAGGACCGATGGAAGAACTGCACTTCTGGGCTGCGAAAGCCAAGAACCTCAACTCGATCTTTGCTCAATTGCAGTCCGACAGCATTCGCAAGGTGTTGCAGTACTTGGACGCGTCAAAGAGCACGTACAACGTCCCGTTTGCGAAATTGTGCAAGGAAGTTTTTCTCGCGAGAGCGGAGGCAAATGATAACAAGCACTACCTGTGGCCCCTGGCTAAGTGGTTCGAGCAGTTGGCAAGTGCGAAGACACTACCAGAGATACGCGATCTATTTCGACCAATTTGCCATTCGATTCTGCTCATTTGGAAGTCCAGTCGATTCTACAATACCCCTGCACGCCTTGTGGTGTTAATCCGGCAGATCTGCAACGAAATTATCAGGAAGGCGATAATGCATTTGAATGGCGAGAGGTTGTTCGAGTTGATAGACCAAGGCGAACTGGAACAGGCAAACAGTATGCTGCAGGTGTCGCTACAAGTGTGCGCCCACTTCAAGAGTGTCTACTTTGACTACAAGGCAAAATCTGTGACTGAAGTTCCAGGTAATCCGTGGCGTATTCAAAACAACGCTTTATTTATCCGCTTGGATGCTTTTCTCGAGAGATGTCACGATGTTTTGGAGCTGACACAAACCATTTACCAGTTTCAGAAGCTTGCACAAATGGAGATCGGAGGGACAAAGGGAAAAACGCTCACAACCAGTGTGCATCAGATCTATGCAGATTTTCAGGAAACGCTTGCGCAAATGAAGAATGTGCAGTATGATCTGATGGATCTCGATGCAAAGCACTTCGAAGACGATTTCTATGCCTTTCGTTCCAAGAATAAGGAACTAGAGCGGCGTCTAGCTTCTGTGATTAACCAGGCTTTCGACGATGCCAAGACAATTGTGGGGAGATTTAAGTGCTTGGATTGTTTTGAGGATCTACTCGATCGTCAAATTATAAAAAACGAGTTGGAGAGGAAGCACACTTCGCTGATTGCGTCGTATGCGAGCGATTTACACGTGGTACAGCAGATATTCATTGAGAACAGAGACCGCCCACCGATATCTCCTAACCTCCCTCCGTTTGCTGGTGCAGTAACTTGGTGTCGTGGCCTTGGTGAACGAATTAAATTCCCTATGGAGAAGCTGAAGCAAATTTCTCCTAGGATTGTACTTGAGAGAGAAGATTCAAAAGAAGCTATGAAGTTATATACGAACGTAATGGCGATGCTGCAGGAGTATGAAATTCAGAACGTCAAGCAATGGGGAATCTCAATTGAAACTTCTTCAAAGGCAAAACTTAAGCTTCCATTGATTAGGCGAGAACCTGTGCCTGGATCTAGCAATATTGACCCATCCACAAGCTCAGGAGTTAAAGGAACACAGCAGCAGCCAGCGGCATCTCAACCAAGTGCGGGTGTACTCGTTGTAAACTTTGATGCTGCACTGGTTCAGTTACTACGCGAAGTAAAGTATTTCCTACTGCTTGGGTTGGATATCCCTGAAGACGCGTTGGAGATATACAAGCGTGCAGAAGTATTCCGACGGCAAACAGGAAATCTAGAGCTCATCGTCGATATGTACAACACTATCCATTCGACCCTACTACCTGTTGAGAAACCACTTGTTAAGGGCTACCTCGAACGGATGGACCAAGTGTTAAACAAAGGCATAAAGGCTCTGAACTGGAAATCACACGGCATTGATGTCTTTCTAAAGGAGTCCATGACGGTGGTGAACGAGGCCAATACTTTGTTGAGCCAATTGAAGACGCACCAAAACCGTGTCGCCGAGCTGCTTGAGATATGGAATGCACCACCGTTGCTATTTGAACGAAAAAGCAAGGCGTTGTCTGTGGAAGAATTTGAGGAGCTTCAAAAGACTTTGTGCCAGCAAAAATATCATGTCATCAAGGAAGGTGGCAATGAGATTCATCGTCTGCTAAAGGATACTCTAAAACACCTACGAGTAGCACAAGGAAGTCCCGATTGGAGAGCTTATGTCGACTACGTCAGTGGCATTGTGGAAGACGGGCTTGCTCGTGTAATTCTTCAGTCGCTTGGGCTGCTGAGAGAACAGTTAGACCCGAAGCGGATTGAAAGTGAGGACATTCCAGCTTTGCTCGAAGTTGAGTTGGATCTGTACGGTAAGGATATCGTGTATTTCCCTCCTATCCAGAGCACGGCAGCCAAGAACGGCGTAGAAGATCACATTATGCAGCGGATGGAAGCTATTCTTCATTGCTCAACAGTGTTCAAACGGTTGGATAGCTCCGAGGGCTCTTACTTGAAGGAAATGCGAGAAAATGTGGAAATTCAGTTGCTCATTGCGGACATTTGGTCATTTCTTGATCAGAACCAGAAAGCTTGCACCGCATTCCGTCATGCACTCACAAAATATGAATATTTGTGGACGACAGACCTCCCACAAATGTTCCAGGAGTTCCTTTCAACAGCGTGGTCTCCGTATCCGTGCGCAGACGAGCAGGGATCTCGAGGTAGAATCGCATATGCAGACAGATTGCCATCAGCAGCATCACCGACACTAAAGTCTGACACAGCTAATGAGAAAAGTGATGCTAAGACTGGCACCTCTGCTGGATCCGCGATGGCGACACCTCCTCCGATGCCAGCACAGCTTCTCAACCTCGACCGCTTTCAAGAAAAGATCAGCTTTTTCCTCAGTCTGCAGAATGAAATCTCGGAGTCAAAGCACGTGAAAGATGTTGGTTTTGTACGAGTGAACTCCCTCCCGATTAAACAAGCACTGTCAACATGGGTGACGAAGTGGGTCTACTTATTTACGCAGTACCTACACGATCGAGTGGTCAATCAGCTCGTGTGGGTAGATAACTTCATGCAGAAGGTAAATGCTGGTCTTGATGTTGAAATTGATGGTGCGAATGCAGAAAAAGAGAAACCTTCGCTGATGCAATGTATGCTACACATTCGTGACGTCCGATGTCTGATGCGTGAAGAATTGTTGGTGAATTTTGCCCCACTCAAGGATTTTGTGGCGCTACTGAAGCTGAATGGTATTGCCTTAGACATGTCGTACGTTGGCAAGGAGAATGTGTTGGCGTTCCTAGAGCAAGCTCCAATTCGATGGGAGAACATGGTGAATAAGACGTTCAAAAAGAAGGAAGTGATCCAGCCACTGCAAAATCAGATGATAGAATCGATTCGGCAAGAAGTCGCTGAATTCAACAGGCGTCTTGCGGCTATGAAAGAGGAATTCAAGATTACTGCACCGCTGTATGCCCCCTCTGATAGTAGAGCAATTACTGATGTATACGAGCAGTTGGATGCATACAACGTAAAATTGACTCAGGTTGAGCAGGAAGCTGCAAGACTAGTCGAACTTGAAGACATATTCGAGCTGACATCGAGCAAATATGACGTGTTGACAACTCTACGAACCAACTTTACAACGCTCAAACACATTTGGGACTTTGTTGCGCTTTTGGACTCAATTTACGTGAACAAGTGGCAACCTTTATTGTGGAACGATTTTGATGCTGACGAACTCATGGAAGAAGTCGACGAGATCGAACGTCATCGCTATACTTTGTTCTCATCAGCTCGCGGTGTAAAGGAATGGCCCATATACGACTATCTTGAACAGAAACTGCATCAAATGACAGTTATACTGCCTCTCGTCAAGCACTTGCATTCGCCAGCAATGCGCGATCGACACTGGAAGAACTTGATGGTGCTTGCCAGGAAGCATTTCGATTTGTCTGGGCCTGGAGGTGGGTTAAGTGGATCTAACTATGCTGGAATGGGAAGCGTAGGAGGTGGTGACGCTAGCAGAAGTAGTAAAAGCTCGCTACGATTTGAAGAAGTCCTCAAGTTGGAGTTGTTTCGTTTTGTTAATGAAGTCAACGAACTCGTGGAAATGGCGGCTAGAGAGTTTAAAATCGAGCAGCAGTTGCAGGCCATTGAAACAACCTGGAATGGATTCCAGCTTGAGTTTGTTCCGTACCAAACAGCAGGGAGCAAAGCAGAATCTAGCAGTCATGGCTCTGGGGTTGTAGTTGACGGTAACAGTGATCAATCACAAAGTACTACCACCTTAACTGGGGAAGCAGTGGGAGATATTATGATCTTAAAGATGCCAAACATCATCATCGAGTGCCTCGAAGAGCATCAGCTACAACTGCAAACGATGGCCGCCACCGGAAAGTTTGTCGCGTACTTCAAGGACAAGGTGTTCGAGTGGCTGCTGCGTCTGGGCAATGTCGATACGATCTTGAAGCTGTGGGTCATGCTGCAGCGCCAATGGTGCAGTTTGGAATCCATTTTCCTTAGCTCCGCAGGTGACATTCAGCGGCAATTACCATCAGAATACCAACGATTCGAGCATGTTGACCAGGAAATGAAAGAGCTTTTTGCTGACGCCAGGATGTCCCCATCGGTGCTGACTGCTTGCTGTCAACGTGAAGGTCGCGAAACTGTGCTTCGCGACTTGCAGGTGGAGCTGGAGATCTGCCAGAAAGCTCTCAACCAGTACTTGGACGGGAAGAAGGACATTTTCCCGCGGTTCTACTTCGTCTCGAACGCGTCGCTGCTTGAGATATTGTCAAATGGTAATTATCCACCACGAATCCAGCCTCACTTTGGAAACTGCTTCGATGGGATCCAATCATTTGAATTTAACAGTATCCAGTCTTCAGAATCAAAAACTGTGACTGATGGGAGTACGTCGGGAAGAAAGGCGAGTTCTGTTCTGTCGTCAACGTTGGTTGAAGAGCGATTCCTTGCAATGGCGATGATCTCGAAGGAAGGCGAAGTGGTGCAGTTCATGGACTCACACTTGATTCATGGCACAGTTGAAAACTGGTTCAACGACCTCGTTTTCGTGATGCAAGACACATTACGGCAAAAGATTTTCGACGCTGTGGAAACCAGTGCCCTCTGGGGTGTTGATTGCGCTCGGCACACGTGGATCTTCGATTACCCAGCGCAAGTTGCTCTGCTTGGAAGTCAGATCGTTTGGACAGAAGAGGTTGAAAGTGCGCTAGAGGAATTTGAGAATGGTACGGAAGATGCTATCAAGAAATACTACGATGTATCGACGGTGCGGCTAGAAGAGCTCATTAAGCTTGTTCAAGGTCAACTTGGAGCACTGGACCGTCAGAAAATTATCACACTCATCACTGTAGATGTCCATGCTCGTGATGTGGTGCAGTCGTTGATCACGAAAAAAGTCTCAAGCTCACTGGACTTCCAGTGGCAGTCACAACTACGCTATTACACGACACCGGTGTTGACAAGCGCAGGCTTAAAAAAGGAAGTACACATCAAGATTTGTGACTTCCGTTCATTTTACAGCTACGAGTACACCGGCAATTGTGGACGTTTGGTGATCACACCATTAACCGACCGTTGCTACGTAACACTGACGACAGCCCTCCGACTGTGTCTTGGTGGAGCCCCAGCTGGACCAGCAGGTACAGGAAAAACCGAAACCACGAAGGACCTTGCTCGTGGAATGGGACTCCAATGCTACGTCTTCAACTGCAGCGATCAGATGAACTACTTAACGATGGCAAATATTTTTCGTGGATTAGCACAAACTGGAGCGTGGGGGTGCTTTGATGAATTTAATCGTATCTCGGTCGAAGTGTTGTCAGTGGTTGCAACACAAGTGAAGACTGTGCTGGATGCGACCACTCTACTGGTTGCCTCAACGAGCCGTGGATTGTCAGCTGAAGCTAGCTCCTCAGGAGAAGGAAGTGCCCAGCAGACCATAACGATGCCAAAACCCGGTAATTGCGAGTTCTTTGGCAAAACTATTGCGTTAGTTCCAACGGTTGGCTTCTTCATTACAATGAACCCAGGATATGCTGGTCGCGCAGAACTACCAGAGAATCTAAAAGCCCTATTTCGTTCGTGTGCGATGATCAAACCCGACCTGCAACCTATATGTGAAAATATGCTTATGGCGGAAGGTTTCCTGAAGGCGCGTACGCTCTCGGTTAAGTTTGTCACATTGTACGATCTAAGTAGCGAGCTACTATCGAAGCAGAAACACTACGACTGGGGATTGCGTTCGGTGAAGTCAGTGCTTCTAGTCGCTGGCAGTCTTCGTCGTGCATACTCCACGCTCTCTGAAGAAACCGTGTTGATGCAAGTGCTTCGAGACTTTAACACACCAAGAATTTTGCCTCCAGATTACCCAGTTTTTATGGGCATGCTTCGAGACTTGTTCCCGAACCAAGACCTTCCACACTTAAAGAATGATACCCTACAAACCAAATGTGCTCGCGTCTGTGCGCAGAAGAAGCTCCAACCTGAAGAAGGCTTCCTTAAGAAAATGATGGAATATGAAGAGGTTCTCAAGGTGCGGCACAGTGTGATGTTAATTGGTCCCGCTGGATGCGGCAAAAGTACAATCTGGAATACTCTTGCTGCGTGCCATAATGCTGATGATGCAGGGAACGCCTTGACCAAACACTTTACTGTATTTGAGAGCGTGAACCCGAAGGCAATCACTGCTGATGAACTATACGGCTACATGACTCTTGACAATGACTGGAAAGACGGAGTTCTTTCGTCAATTATGCGGAACATGTCCAAGAATGTAGCACCGTTTAGTGAATCTCAGACGTACAAGTGGGTAATCTTGGATGGCGATATCGACGCTGTCTGGATCGAAAGCATGAACACAGTCATGGACGACAACAAAGTCCTTACATTGGTATCAAACGAGCGAATCCCCTTGACAAAATCTATGAGACTGGTGTTTGAAATATCGTCCCTGGTAAATGCAACCCCAGCAACCGTATCGCGAGCAGGTATCATCTACGTAGACGAAGGACACATTGGCTGGTATCCTGTTGTTGAGTCCTGGTTGCAGCAGCGTGATAGTAGTGCGGAGGCAGGTATCCTGCCGGGTCTTTTCAAAAAGTATGCAGATGGCATGTTTTCAGCATTTGAAGAGACTAAAGCAGAGACAATTGTGCCCGTTGTCTCCGTTGCAATAGTCGAAATGCTTTGTCGTTTGTTGGATGGGTTGCTTAGTCTGGTAGGTGAGCACGAAAAAACTCCTGAAGTGTTGGAGAATGCGTTTATCTACTGTGGAATGTGGGCGTTTGGAGGTGCATTGGCAAGTGACAAGGGATCAGATGATCGAATGGCGTTTTCGACACACTTCAAGGCTGTTGCGAAATACAAGTTCGGCTCTGGTTCTACCAGTTCGGGATTGACTTCAACAGGTGGCACTGATGCAAATAATACTGCGATGTTGGCAAGTGGGAATGTGAACCTCTTTGATTTCTATTACGATATTACACGCAACGAGCTGTTCTACTGGGGCGATAAAATACCTGCACTTATGCCTGTAGGAGACGCGGCATTCCATGCAATTGTAATTCCAACGTTGGAGTCCACTCGTGTGCACTCAGTCATCGATTTGCTGCTGCGTAAGCGGAATCCAACCATACTGGTAGGTTCAAGCGGTTCCGGCAAGTCATCACTAGTCCACGAGCACATGAAAGGACTGGAAGAAGACACCATGTTTGCGCATGTGAACATGCACCACTACATGGACGCACGAGAGTTACAAGCCCGTTTAGAGCAGTTCCTTGAGAAGCGATCGGGTCGCGTGTACGGACCGCTTTACAATCGCAAATTAATTTACTTTCTGGATGACGTCAATATGCCATTTGTCGAAGAGTTTGGTACGCAGACAGCTCTCGCACTGTTACGACAGTACATGGATTACAACTCGTGGTACGACAGACATGATCTATCGTCCAAGAAAGTCATTCAGGATGTTCAGTTCCTTGCCTGCATGAACCACAAGGCCGGTTCGTTTACTATAAATCCTCGTCTCCACCGACATTTCTCGACGTTGTGCATCAGCATGCCGTCCAAACAGGACCTCACAACGATATACTCTGCTCTCTTGAACCAGCATTTGACGAGCTTTGCTGACAAGATCAAGAAGCTAGCGCCTTCGATCATTACTGCAACCATTGATCTCTACACGGAAGTTCGTACAAACTTCTTCCCAACCGCGACAAAATTCCACTACGTGTTTAGTATGCGCGAGTTGAGCTCATTGTTTCAAGGAATGTTTATGGCTCGACCTGAAGCATATCTTAATAATTCGCTACAATTTTGTCGGCTCTGGATTCACGAGTGTTTTCGTGTCTTTAGCGATCGTATGAGCTCTCCGAGTGAGATCCAACGATTTGCCGAGATGGCTGTGGAGCAGACGAAGAAGAATTTTGATGAGGATCAAGGAGAGATCTTTGCAGCGCCACTCATTTGCGTCAACTTCTTGGGATCCTCATCGTCGGGGTCCATATCGATAGAAAGCGAATACGGAGAGACTACCCGAAGTTATATTCCTGTAACCGAGAAGGCTCACCTCACAGCTTGTCTGGAACGGAAGCTGAGTGAGTATAACGAGACGCATCCAATTATGAGCCTTGTGTTGTTCGACCAAGCATTGGAACATGTGACTCGAATTGTTCGCATTTTGTCAAGCACTCGTGGAAATGCGTTACTCATCGGTGTCGGCGGCTCAGGAAAGCAGTCGCTCTCACGGTTAGCTGCATTCATCTGTGGGTATAGTTTAGTATCGCTGTCTACAAGTGCGTCCCCGTCCTACGGGATGAGCGAACTCAAAGAAGACCTGAAGGACATTTATCGCAAAGCAGGAATTCGACCTGCAAAACCGATTGTTCTGCTACTTACTGACTCACAGATCACTGACAATCGTTTCTTGGTACCGCTGACGGACACATTAACGTCTGGCTACATTGCAGATCTTTTTTCTAACGAAGAGATGGAATCCATGACTGGGTCAATACGGATGGAAGCTAAAGCTCGTGGCGTACCAGATACAAAAGAACAACTCCAAGAGTTCTTCTACGACCGCGTTCGTAGCAATCTGCACATCATCTTGGCCTTTTCTCCAGTGGGTGGGGATCTGCGTATTCGTTGCAGAAATTTCCCGTCGCTAATTAGCTGTTGCACCATGAATTGGTTTCAGCCATGGCCGAAAGAAGCACTGGTGGACGTATCGTTAAACTTCCTTCAAGACGTAGAACTATCCACGCGTGCAGTTCAAGAGAATGTCTGCCACCACATGGCAGAAATGCACATGTCTGTAACAACAGCATGCACGATGTATGCGAAAAGTTACGGCCGACACAATTACGTGACCCCAACATCTTTCTTGGAACTCATTCGCTTCTATCGATCACTATTAGAAGCGAAGCGATCGTCTCAAACGCTGAAGATCAGGCGTCTGGAAGTGGGTTTGGCAACGCTTAAGAAGACTTCGCTCGATGTTGCTGGACTCCAAGATGAACTGAAGGTGACTATAAAGAAAGTGGAAGAACGAAAGAAAGCCACGGACCTTTTGCTGGAGCAAATGGGGAAGCAACGTGGAGACGCGGAAGTCAAGCAACGCCGTGCTGACGAAGAGCGTGCCAAGGCTGCACAGGCTGCCGAAATCGCTTCACAAATTGAAGCACAGGCTTCCGTGGAGCTTGCAATTGCCAAACCTGCTCTAGATGCGGCTCAACAAGCTGTGAATTGCTTGAACAAAGCGTCCCTGACAGAGTTGAAGTCAATGGGAAAACCACCCGCTGGTGTGGAGAAAGTGACAGCAGCAGTTCTTATGATGATCAAGAAAGAGACCAAGAATTTCAGCTGGGACAATGCCAAAAAGATGATGGCGAAGGTAGATGTCTTCAAGCAATCACTAGAACAGTACGACAAGGAAAATATTCCTCCAGAAGTTGTGGCACGTGTCGAACCTTTGATCCAAGAAGACCCGAACTTTAACTATGAAAAGATGAAAAGCAAGTCCGTGGCTGCTGCGAATTTGTGTGTGTGGGTCGTCAACATTATCTCATTCCACCAGGTATTCGTGCGTGTGAAGCCATTGATGGACACGCTCGAGAAGGCTCGCCAGACGAAGGCAGAAGCAGATACTGAATTGGCCGCAGTGCAAAAGATGGTGGCTGAGGTTGAAGCCCAACTTAATGCTCTACAAGCCTCGTTCCGCGATGCTACGAATGAAAAGGCTAAAGTTGAAGCTGAGGCACAAGCGTGCCAAGAGCGACTGTCACTCGCTGAAAGATTGGTGAACGGTTTGGCATCGGAAAATGAGAGATGGAGTCATGAAATCGATGTTTTGCGTGCTGGTGAGAGTGCACTTATTGGTGACTCGCTTCTTGCGGCAGGATTTGTGAGTTACATCGGTGCGTTCAACGCAAGTTTTCGAGCTCAGCTTTGGAAGAATACTTGGCTACCTGACATTGTCACCCGAGAGATCCCGATTACTATTGGAAATCAGGTCGATATGGGTGGTAGTAGTTCGAACGCCGTCGAAGTCACAAGCGGGGAACCAATTGGTGCCGAGGTATCGTTAGAATCTTCGTCGATGTCATTGCCTTCGAGTGAAAATATGGGTGTTGATCCGCTTGATGTTCTTAGTGACAGCAGTGACGTAGCACAATGGATGAACGAAGGATTGCCAGCCGATCGTATATCAATTGAGAACGGATGCATTATTACTTCGTGTCAACGATGGCCACTTCTTGTTGACCCTCAGCTACAAGGAATTATTTGGCTACGTGCTCGTGATTTCCGTCACAAGAAACCCGAGGGTGCTGAAGGCCAAGAGGAACAGGAACATGTAGGACAATCTTTGGTGGTCCTCCAACCTGCGCAAAAGAACTGGACGACCACATTGAAAACTGCGATTACGACCGGACAGAGCGTCATACTGGAAAACTTAGGCGAAACAATAGAAGCGTCTTTGGAGCCTGTCATCATGCGGCAGATCTACAAGAAAGGAAGAAACTGGTTTCTGCAATTCGCGGCCGAGGAGATTGAGGTGGATCCTTGCTTCCGGTTGTTCTTGCACACGAAGCTACCGAATCCACATTATCGACCGGAAATCTTGGCGTACTGCACGCTCATAGACTTCAGTGTCACGGAGAAGGGGCTAGAGGACCAATTACTTGCGAATGTGGTGAACCTGGAACAACCCGATTTGGAAACGCAAAAGCGCCAACTCCAGCAAGAGTTTAATGGGTATCAAATCCAACTACTACAACTCGAAAACGACCTTCTAGAACGTTTGTCGAATGCCCCAGATGACATTTTATCTGATGTTCCGTTGATTGAAGGCCTGGAGAAGACGAAGCTAACAGCAATTGACGTTGGTATCGCTTTACGCAAAGGTAAAGATACTGAGCGAGAGATTAATCTTGCACGCGAGGTATACCGCCCTGTTGCCAACGAGGCAAGTATGATGTACTTCTTGATGAGTCAATTGTGCAAGATAAATCACATGTACCGCTACTCGCTCGAGTCGTATATGACGTTCTTTTTCGTGGCGTTGGATGGTGTCGCTCCATCAGCTGGCACCAGTGCTGATCACGGTGCTAGCGCCTATGATCGCGTGGGAATATTAAAGGAGGCGCTGCGCTGGACAATTTTCTCTATGGTGACAAGAGGACTGTTCGAAACACACAAGCTGCTGTTCCTGACTCAGTTGGTGTTCCTTTTACTTCGCCGTGGAGTTATCGGTGCGAACAGTGGCTATGAACCACAATTTGCACGCTTTTTATTGCAAGGATCAAAAGTCGTAGGACCAGATAATACTATCTCGTGGCTGAGCGAGTCGCAGTGGCAATCCTTACAAGCTTTGATCACTTTAACTCCTTTTGAGCGGTTTGTATCGGATCTCGAGGAATCTGAACCACGTTTCCGGGAATGGTACAACTCAACAAGCCCTGAATTGGAGAAGTTGCCATTGGATTGGCGTGAGCTTGACAAGTCAGCTCCATTCTTGAAGCTGCTAGCTGTGAAGTGTCTGCGCCCAGACCGGTTGACCCAAGCTGTCAGCAACTTCATCCTGCAGACGCTTCCCCACGGCAGTCATTTCCTCAACTGTGACAGCCAGCTCAACAGCTTTGCAATTCTGCAAAGTGCATTTAAAGAAAGCTCTCCATGGACTCCGATGTACTTCATCTTGTCACCTGGCTCGGATGTTGTGGCCGATGTGGATAAGTTGGCGGTACAGGACCAAGAGCGAATCAAGGGTGTTGATTATCACAACATTGCGTTGGGCCAAGGGCAAGAGCAGGTTGCCATGCGAACGCTGCAGTTGTCGGTGGAAAATGGTCACTGGGTTATTCTCAACAACGTTCACTTGATGCCCAAATGGATGCTGGAGCTGGACAAATGGCTGGAGCAGTTGGCAAAGGCTAGCAAGTCTGCCTCTTATGCTACTCTTCGTAGCAATTTATCGAGTAGCAAGGATATCGTTCGCATGGGAACAAGTCGATCATTGTCACTGTTACCCCCTGCTGGAGCAGCAGCTACTGGAACTAGTGGCATCGGAACTCTGCACCCAAACTTCCGCTTGTTCATCACTAGTGATCCGTCAGCAAACATCCCTATTGGCGTTTTAGAGAGATCAATCAAGCTCACAAACGAACCGCCTACAGGATTGCGAGCAAATGTCAAGCGCGCCTTCTGCTGCTTCCCGAAAACTGTCGTTGATGAACTGGAGCCACGCACACGTTGCATTTTGTTCGCACTCTGCTACTTCCACTCACTCATGCTTGAACGCAAGAAGTTTGGGTCTCAAGGGTTTAATATGTTGTATCCGTTCGCAGCCAGTGACTTGCTCGCAAGCAGCACAGTATTGAGAAACTACATGGATAATGCCCCTGCTCGCGTGCCATGGCCAGATTTGCGCTACCTGTTTGGTGAGATAATGTATGGCGGTCACATCGTGAATGAACTTGATCGACACGTAGCTGCTACGTACTTGAAGTACTACCTACGTGACGAATTACTAGAAGAGTTGTCGATGATTCCGTTTGGTGATGATGCCAGTGGTGGAAGCGGTGGAAGTGGAAACAGTGGACAAGATGGAGGAAGTGAAGGTGGAGACAGTTTGGGTGGAGGGCAGCAGCGTCAGTTCCTCGCGCCTAAACTTTCAGCAGGCTTTGACCGTATTCTAGAACATGTGCACACTTCGCTGTTGAACGAAACGCCGACTGCGTTTGGCTTACACCCGAATGCTGAGGTCGCATTTCGTACTGAACACGGTCAGTTACTATTGCAGTCTATGCTACTTCTCACCACGAAGGAAGAAGATGCCCAGGAGGAAAACAGCGATGACGAAGAGGGAGGAACGTTGGGACTTGGTGGTGGTTTGAGTGCGAAAGAGACCGCAGATGCAGTTCAGTTAGCAGCCGAGGGTGTACTTCAGGATGTTCTTGAGAACTACCGAGACTTCCGGTTTGATATTCAAGAGCTCTTCTTCAAGGGATCTTCCAACTCAGGCTCACGTGAAGTAGCATCACGACGGGGTAAGGGCGGAAGATTATTTTCTTCGGTAGCGGCACCGGATACCGATGACATGGATCCTTTCCAGACGGTATTACTTCAAGAATGCCAACGCATGAACCATTTACTTGAGACCATGACTGATTCGTTGTCGGAGCTCGAGTTGGCGTTTCGTGGCGATATACCGCTGACCGAAACCATGGAGAAGCTGCAAACCTGCCTATACTACGAGCGTATTCCTGACAACTGGTTAGCTGCAGCCTGTCCATCGCGTCGGTCACTTGCACCGTGGCTGGCCAATTTGCAGCAGCGGATTATTCAACTCCAAGATTGGGTTGGGTCGGCTCCAGATCTGCCGTTGGTGTTGTGGCTACCGGGACTCTTCAATCCTCAAGCTTTCCTTACAGCTGTACTTCAGACTGCTGCTCGAAAACACAATGTAGAGCTCGACTCACTACGTATTACGGCTGATGTGACGAAACGTACCATTGACACTGTGGATGCTCCTGCTCGCGACGGCCAGTTCGTTCATGGCTTGTACCTCGAGGGTGCACGCTGGGACTTTGGCAATGGCGTATTAGAGACAAGTTCACCGAGAGAGATGTACGTTTCGATGCCAGTGCTGACATGTCGAGCCATTGTGAACACTGTAAACAAGGACACGTCAAGCGGCTCTGGAGGTGGCACTGGAAACAAGACAGGAGCATCTGGAGGTGCCAATGTGTTCGATTGCCCGGTGTATCGGACTCAGCAACGTGGCCCAACGTTAATTTTCATGTCTCCTCTTCGAACCAAGGCGCCTCCAGCTAAGTGGGTGCTTGCAGGGGTGGCAATGCTCATGGAAGTTGTGTGATGCATTCATTGTATGATGTAAGGAGAAATAGGAGGTTCTCATCTTCAAATAGTTAACACAGCTTATCTCCTTATTGTCATTAGTGGATTTGTCGCCAACGGGTTGCTGCTTGAGGTCGCATTCGATGTATCAAAACCTCCACCTTGCATCACGTGCGCTCCAGGATAGCTGCAAGATTGACGTTGTGTATCGGTCCTGAGCCGTTGTAATGGCTGTAGAGTATTTCGATTCGACACAAAGTTAAACGATCTTGATGGTGGCGGATGGTGGGTATGGTTGATCTTTTGACAAGGAAACTGAGTACATTTCACTGGTGACTCTCTCACTCCCGAGGACTGACGACGTGGAATTACAGACTTTTTCCGTGGTTCGCGATTTTCGTTCAAAGAACGAGGCTTGCCATGACAAACGGATTGGTGCTTTGCAATCCGATCTTGCGAGAAGGCTCGCTCACAGGTTTTACAGCGCACGCGTCCATCGGCTTCAGGAAGATTTAACTCAGGTGGTGCGTTGCGCTGCTTGATACTGTTCCTTGGAATTCCTGGCATTCTGTTGTCGAAAGGCAATGGTTTACCCCTGCACGAGGTGGTATGCGCTAGGAAATCGAAAACACTACACAAGCGAATTATAAAAAAGTACAGAAAATTAAATGGCCATACAACACGCACCGAACACTCGACTTGCACTTCGCACAAGGAACTACAACGAACGCATTGCGCTGGAAACAAGTCTTTTGATGAATGGGTAATGATGCCGCGAAGAACTGACCGTTGCAAACAATGCACCTAATTGAGACTGGAGGAGAACCGAACTTCCTCATGCTTTCGTCCAGGAGAACTGCACAAGCTGCAAAGAGCGCAGACAATCGACGAGTCCAAATTCCATCGCAGTATTTTTAGGGATCTGCATTGTACACTAGGATCAAGCAAAACTTTTTCGTCAGGTGTGCTATCTTCATTAGTTTTCGGATTCTGTGCACTCTCTCACCTGCTAGGATTGCTGCAAACTTAGTCGGAATCGGACGAGTCGCTGCTGCTGTCACTAGAGTCCGAGTCTGAGTCCGACGAGCTCCCACTGCTACTGCTGCTATCACTCGAGTCTGAATCTGAGTCTGAATCCGAGTCACTGCTGCCGCTACTGTCAGCTGCAGTCTTTGCCTGTTCCATTATCATCTTTGGTGCGTTCTTGAGATATTCGCGCAAGTCCGTCGTGAGCCCACCGAGACCAATAGATGTAAAGAAGTTGATAGCAAAACGAGTGTTGCGTGGATTGTCCTTCGGGAAGAGACCCGCAAACGTCTGCTGCATGATATCGTCCAGGAATCGTTCCTTCAGTGTTTTCATGCCGAGGTGCTCCGAGAGCTCCTGGCACAAAATCTTGATAAAAATACGGCTGGACGACGTGGTCTCCTCTTCGTTCAGATGGATGTATTCGAACACTGTCCAGGGTAGCGCGTCTGTAAACAGAAGGTGGGCGAAAAGCTTCGCCACGTTGCGCAGTTTGTTCGTCTCCAGACGGTGAATTAACGAGTACTGCTCCGCGAAGCATTCATCGAAAGCATCCTGGTACTCGCGCTTGATTAGACAGAACCTTTCGCTTAGCAGTCCATAATAGCGCAGATATGTCCGTTCTTGACTGCAACACTCAATAAGCATGGAGCAGATCTCCTTCTCCTGACCAGGGCGAATGTTGAGTTTCATCAGCTTGTGAGCACATTCTTCATGTGTGATACTGGACATGATCGTCAGGTAGATCGTACGGCGTAGATTCACGAGATCTTGCTCTGTGTAGTCCTGAATCTCCATGTTTTTATCGGCAGGCACTGGTTGCTCGGACTCGTCCTCGTCATCATCACCGTCATCATCGCTACCACTAGAAGAATCGTCATCTGAGTCGGATTCTCCCAGAATTTCCTTTTTAATCGCAGTCCACATCTGCTCATTCTTCTCGTAGTCCGGATCAAAGCGGAAGACGTCCAGTTTGTCCTCACAGTCGATCTTCTCCTCCAGCGTCGTCTCGTGGGTGATCTGGTCTCCCGACTCGACCAGGTCCAGCTGTTCATGGACAGCCGGATAATCCACGAAGCCGCCCTTGCGGATCGCAAACAAGCCTTCAATCGTGTACTGCACGCGCTTGTCAATCTCTCCTTCATGTAAAATGCCGCGGAAGCGTTCAAAGATCGCGCGCAGTCCCTCGGGACACAACTCGGCCAGAATCTGGCCGCACTCCTTGGTGAAGTTCACTGCCACCTCCACCGAGTCGTCCGTGGGGTTCGCTAGCAGTAGCGTGAGCACTTCCAGAGCCAGTAGCTCGTGCACCACCTGCTGGTTGACGAGATGGGCGATGAAGCGCACGAGCGCGATGGCCACCACTTTGTCTCCTCTCTTGAACGCGCGGCGGAAGCGGAAGACGACGCGCTTGACCAGCAGCTCGCCGTTCTCGGGCATTTTGGTGTTGAGCACGGCCACGAGCGCCGCGTAGATGTGCGTGAAGCCTGGAGACGCCAGCTGCGCCTTCATCACGGCTCGAGCCAGCAACCCGCGCGCCCGCACCAGGTTTTCCTGGAAGAGCTCGGGCAGGATGTGGCTCAGATTGGCCACGTTCACCTTGTTGATGAGTCCGTTGAGGCTCTTGCGCAGTGCGTCCCACGTGCGTCGCTGCAGCTCTTCGGAGGACGCTTCCAGGGGCTTCTGTTGCTGCAGTTGCGCCAGCTTGAACGGCGGGATGTAGACGCCTCCGGTGCGGCCAGTGTCTAGTAGAAGGGTCCTCTTGCGCGCGGGCTTGGCGTCCTCCGAGACAGAAGGGTCCTTCTCCATCTTCGGCTTGCGTGGAGGTGTCGCGACGTCATCACGTTGACGCGGAGGCGTGACGTCGCCTGCATCGTCACGAGATCCGCGACGCGCCTTCTTGCGGCGAGACGCACTTCGGGAAACGGAGGACGCAGAGGAAGAACTGGATACACTGCGCGCGCGTCGGCGGCGTCTTGAGCGCGAGCGCGAGCGGGAGCGTGAGCGGGACGGGCTGCGAGCCATCTCCGAGAGACGAGATAACGGGACTGTGGAGTTTAGACACCTTCGCGCAACCTCCCCTTTAACTGCGAGTTGCACGAAGGGAAGCTCAATTTGATTGGATGTTTTGAGTTTACTATTCATTCTTTAGCAACTTCCACTCGTAGTGGGTTCAATGGCCTCCAAATTCTGGGGAATGTTTTTGCTGATTTCGATCTTGCTCTGTGGAGTCTCATTTGACAAGTGTGTTGTAACCCATATAAGACCCTTAATTAAATTAACAAGTAAGACTACGTGATAGGAGTTTCCATACTGAACTAATCCGCACTGCGTACCCCAGTGCTCGTTTCAACGTCGCTTCCAAGAAGGACCAAAAGGAAGAATTCGTGAATAAATCATCCACCAGTTAACATTAAACATTCGACTCTTCCTGAACTTCGTCATGTAAACATCCAATGCACGTGAAATGCATCACCCACTGAACGTTAAGAGTCGCTGTTTTCGCGTTCGATTATCAGTAAAGTTCATTCATGTACTAACAACTTCCGTTCCCAGTCCGTCATGTGCAATTTTGAGGAAAAAGCAAAAGAAAATGGAAAAGAAAGCAGGAAATCATTTTCCACTTTCCATTTTTTGCTTAAAAATATTGTCTCTTGAGTTATGCGCTAAACTTTCTACCAGGATACACAAGCGTACGCACATGTATTCCTCGCAACGTATACAATATACATGTAGCACATATTCATTCCTCGGGTATAAATACTCGATTACGTGTCCTTGATTTGGACGGATGTTCTCTGAAATTTATACCAGAGCTTAGGAGTGGATCGAGTTGTCAGTTGTGCTCAAGGTGGAGGTGCTCACAGCGGTGGTGCTCAAGGTGGAGGGGCTCAAAGCGGAGGTACTCAAGGCGGTTGGTGAAGTGTCGATGTCTCTACCACTAACTCAAACGCCGGCATCCGTCGTATCGAGAATCGAGTAAGATGTTAAAGTAGGTTTTACATTTTATGGGTACTGAAAGAGAATCGAGTGAAGGTCGGTGTAGAAAGTATCAATACATATAAGTCAATAAGCAACGCAAAACGCAATGCAAAAGACAATGCAAAACGCACGCAAAAGGCAAAACGCCAGACTCGATTTTGGCATCCAATCTCCGAATGCCTGACTTGCCACTGATCGCCGTAAGCTTTTGTCTGGCCTCACCTGCTAGGCAAGTCAGCATCCCAAAGGTAACGTATCTGTAAAAGATGGATCGGATGTGTTATTATGCATGATAGTGTTTGCCGAACTTAAAAGGAGATTGAATTCGTGGCGGTAGTGGAAACACGAAATATTATAGTAGCTGTAATAAATAGCGGCTCCTTCAACCAGATGTGTCTGGGAAAACCTTCCAGTTTATTTCAATTGAAGAGATCGTATGTTCACGAAAAGTGTAAACCGGAAGATTCGACAAAACAGAGAGCGTTTTAAGTTTACTACCATCGATCGCTAGAAAAGATGTGAGTAGTTGTGACCCTCCCCGACGATAAACCAATTCGACCAACACGAACATCTTGTTTGGCATTTCGTCGCTCACTTTCCAATTTATTGTCTCGACTCACGAACTCAAGTCTCCTCCAGTTTGAGACCCCAGTCTGAACATCATGCGAATTGTGAAAATGGCCATGACAGCGATCGTCGCGGCAACTTTTGCGGGTCTTACATCCGCCGACGAAGTGTCTGTGGTGGGCGACGCCGTGTACTCCATTACTTCCGACCGCGGCCCGATTTGTGCCGGTTCCGGCGCTATTCCCGCCGGCACGGCCTGCCCTTTGAAAGACGACGTAGCAATTGCCGGTTGCAGCCCAAACCTACCATCGTATACCTCGTCGGGATGTGTGGCTCCGGTCGACGCGGAATGCGCTATTCTCGATAACGGATCGTGGGGCTGTGTCTTCCCTGATGAAAGCTCGAGTTCAATTCGTGAAAGCAGCGACTTCGAAAGCTCGAGTTATGAAAGCACCCACCTTGAGAGCTCGAGTTCTGCTGGTGAAAATTACAACTTTGGTAGCTACTTCGGAAGCTACTTCGGAAGCTTCTTCGGGAGCTATGACGGCAGTGGCTACGGAGCCGAGGAGATCATGTTTCCGATAGCGCAAGACGATGGCGAGATTGATGTGACTTCTCCTCCAAAACAGCGGTATTCTGGAGCACCGAGTACGAAAAAGTATTCCGCTAAGGGCAGCACGACCAGCAGTGCTACTACATCTCCGGCTATCGAAAGTGACGACGCCGACACCCCCTGCCCAGAATCCGATCAGCACCAAGCCTCTAAAAGCAAGACTGCCACTCCGCGGCCGTCACGATTGCGTTCAGAGGCCGGAGAGACGAGCAAATCGAGTTCCACCGAAGGTGTTTATGACCAGAATACAGAAGGTGATGACGACAAGCGAGTATACCAATCGCAGTCTGGCAAGAGCGATCGCGTCAGCGACAATAGTGGCAAGAACTCGCACCACAAAAACGAGGGCTCGCGTCATTCTCGACACAACAAGTACACCAAGACTAGCGGAGGTGACAGCTACAAGAAGTCGAAAGAGTACCGGTCAAGCGGCAACTCTGTTGACTATGACAACGACGACAGGTCCTACCTGGACCAATCTACTGAAGCCAGCACCACTTACAATGACAACTACAAGGACACCAATCCATCGCAATCTGGTGATATGACAGTCGATAAGGATAGCTATCACAGCTCGTATCAGCAGTCGAAGAACGACAACTCGGTTGATTACAGCTACGACAGCCAAGACAAGATCTCGTCCAATCCTGAAGAGAGCGGCAAGATTGACGACGAGGGTGTTGATACGTACGCCACGTACCCAGCCGAAAATGATAACATTGTCAAAACATACCCTGACCAGCAAAATGATGGATCAAAGCCCGAGGAGAGTGGCGTCAACGTCATCGGTGATAACCGTGTCTACAAGAGCAAACACAGTTATAACAGCCACAAGTCCACGCCATGCCCTAAAGGGTCAAAACAGCCACATTCAACCAACACGAGTCCTCCACCAGTTGAAGAAAATCAGGATAGCAACGACTCTGTATACCCAGGCCAAATTTCGGATTCTCGATCAACGGCTGCACCTCCACACGAACACGAGGAGGATGGCAACGACAGCACCACAGGTTCGAGCTATCATACTGGATCGGCATCCACATCAAGTTACGGACACCACAGTGAGGATAGTGATAACATCTATGGATACTACGGTGAAAACGGCTATGGAACCAACACGCCGGGTGCCTCGACGCAACCGCCCACGGACGGCGACAGTGAGGAC
>NBNE01000223.1:0-11934 GCA_002215365.1 Phytophthora megakarya
TTTTCGGGTTTTGTTTTTTTGCTGATGGTTTTGGATTGAAATGTCTTCAATCACTTCAGGTGAGGTCTCTGGTTTGGATTTTCGCTTTCGATGTGATCGACCATCTAAAATCCCGGTTGGTTCGTCTTCCAAAGACCACGGCCATCGACCATCCATCCCGTTTTTAGTCTTTGATACACTGATCGAAATGGTTGATAAAATTCGGCAGCAGACTTCCAAGCACTCAATATTCGGTCGCGCTTATATACATACTCTTGTTCAGTAGTGCAGACACGTAAGTTATTCAAATCTCTAAAACCATTTTTGTCGTAACTTGACGAATTCCCAAAACGCAGCGGGCACTGGCATTCTTGTTCAAGAAATTGGAGATCTTTCACTACTACGGCTCTTCAACTGGAGAAAGTTTTATTTTGACGGTTCATAACTGTTGAAGCTGTAGTCTACACATTTACAATTTACACTAACTTTAAATTTCGAAAATAATTCCGTTGATCATTGTCATAATGCTTTAAATTTCTAGTATGTTGTGTTTAGTTCAGGTCTAGGGAGCTAAACTCGGTACTAATATTTAGAGCCTTCTTCGCTTAGTATGTTCACAAGATTCACGAAATATCGTCGTACGTGCACTGGAACGGGAAATTGTATGATGTAGAGTGGTCTCATTGTGGACATTGCGCTCATAATCTATGTAAGTTGTCATATTCATTTGATTTGCGTAAACACGATTTGAATTGTTGGTGTTGTTTGGAATGGTGTTATTTGGCACCGTAGCTGCTTCAATCGTCACAGGATTCGCGAAGAAATCAAATCCAGTAAAATTTGTATCTGAAAATTCGCTATCACGACTCGCAGTATTATCCAATGCTGAATTTTAAAATTGAGCAGATTCGTCATTGTAACTTAAACCATTTCTGTTTTCTTGTGCATGTGGACCATACGTAATTAATCCATGAGGAATAAGCTCATTCATCGTTGGGAGATGAATTACTTCAGTGTGTTGTTGGCGGTTAATGTTCTGATTACGTCTCGAATTTGAACGTGAAGATGCAAAAACAAACCGCCGTTCTGGATCAGGCATTCCCGGACATGGTAAAGAAACAGCTTTTGTGGCATGTATTACATGGACACAAATCCCGAATTTCTCGAAAAATCAGCAGCCACACTCGTTAGTGGTAGCGTTAACTAACCATCCATCAGATGGAATATCCCTCCATTGCATCCTAACCATCCATTAGATGGAATACCCCTCCATTGCATTCTCAGAATATTTCGAGATCAAAAATAAAGATTTCTTCCTTCAAAATATAGATCAGCAGTATCTTCATCATCAAGGTCAGTTTGTTGCGTTTGCGATTCATAATGATGAAGCCTGGTTATACGGTGTAAAATTCGGGCACAGTTAGTGGAACCCACCCGTTCCAATGGAACAGCCCTAAGTTCGCCGTATTTTACTTGTCTGTTGTACAAAGCTCGAAGTCTTTTGGATACTTCAGGTACAAAATTTGGAGTCACAAAATACAATGAGATTGTCACCAGTTTCATCAATATTTTCAAGTGTATCGTACATTGATTGACTGCAAATATCAATGACGGGTTGCATGAAATTTTGTTTGTTGACCGATCTCCAACGCTTAATGTAGCCTTGTACTTGCGATTTTGTTGGTTTTGGCCCTTCCATTTGACCACGTTGTACCTTTGATGCCAATAATGAGAAAAGATCCTCAGGTTTCAACGCAGCATTTTCAGATAGTTTCTCATCTAAACAAGTTTTCATTTGTGTTGTAAGCCGTGGTTTCTTTGGAGATGCAGCAACTCCTAGTATTAAGTGTTCATACTTCATATAAATAATAGCCAAATCTGATTGTTCACATACCAGTATCTTGTATCTGCGTGGACATATACCACCGCCCAAACCCAATCCGAAGAAACACACTTCATTTCTATTGATCGCATACAGTGGCCTTTATCCAAAAAGAGATCTTCTTCACCACGAGACAAATGGTCTAATCTGCACCGGCTAGGGTCGTTTCGCACGCGGACACAACTTGGCAAAGACTGCATGTATTCGTGGTAATTTTGAAAAGTTTCCTGTCCTAGCTTCCATATCTCAGTCCACCCTTAAGGGTGATCAACACTTGGCATGAGAGAATAATCAAGAGGTTTTGCTACAAATGTGAACGGAGTAACATCCGCGGAAGCGTTGCCTAAAATAACATTTTTTGGTTGTATTAAATATAAGTATTTAACATAATCATGTTTACCAATCTACACCGTACCACCACAAACAAATAAAAAAATGTCGAGAAGAATCGATGTAAAGACGAATGGTGTTGCCTTATATGTGCTTCTACAAAGGAGGTTCAGGTGCTCGTTATTGCAGTAAATGTGAAGCCTCCTCTAACGTCCAGCTAATTTCGTTTTCAAATGTATCCATTTTTCGTCGGCAACGCTGATCGTCGTCGCAAGCGTTTTCCGACGAAAAGTATTGTTTTTATTCGACTAAGTACGTTTTTATGGAGTGCCTCCCTCACGTCCATAGTTTCCCCTCTGATGCGATTTTGCTGCAACATGTTCCATAATGCTCGAAGTGTTATAATTGTACAAGTGAATAGAGTAGTTTACATTAGAAAACCCTCATATTGCTGGTTTAATACGGTGAGGACGAGGTTTAGCTACGAGTCAAAAATTCATATTTCAAATGTACCTCCTGTTTTTCAATGCTATGGTGCTAGAGTCCTTTATCGCGGTGGTGAAGCCCTGTTCCACAGTGTTTCAGCACCTTTTTATAATCATCAAATCCTCGGTGCTAAAGTCCGTCTGCCAAGTGGTGAAGCCTGTTTTGACGGTGCTTCCATCTGGCACTCCACTGCACTGGACGAGATCATCTCGGAGATTTGTGCTGACAATCAGATCAGAAATCGGCATATCCTCTGTGAGTTTCAAATCCAGAGGTGTTTGGAAAAGTTTTTTTACGGGTCACATCTAGGTCAGGTCACATTTAGGTCACAGTTAAAAAGGAGAGATGACCTCTCGACATGTGTTGATTGTCGTATTGGGGCCACTCGCGCGTTGGCTCTCGCCTGCAGACTTATCGTAAGGCATAAGGGGGTGGGGTAGCTAAATGCCCCTTATGCCTTACGCTAAGTCCTCGGCTTCCGCCAGGCGCGGTGTCTGGAAAAAAATATCGCGTTGCAGCACTCGCTACGCTCGCTCGCCTCACAATCACCGCCTGTTCGGCGGGCGTTGGCAACCAGTGAATGCACTGAGTGAGTCTCGAGCTCGCGTTTGCTAGGTGGCCTCCGAGACGTCGCCCACCCTCCGTGTTAAGTGGTATTTACTGAACTTAACTGATATATGAAACATCTTGATTTTTGTATACTTTGAATCATAACCTACGTGTAATGTGTTACCTAACCACAAAATAATCTACCGGTGTTTGGGGCGAGTCACTCGAACACAATTTCTTTTTTAAATGACAAGTTGTATACAGTCTGATCTCCCCTTCTGTATCGAGTTCGCGGGGGTGACAGTCCTTATCTCTACCTCTACATCGATCTCTTAATGGCTTATATTGCGAGATTGATTGTGGAATGTTGATTAGAATTTATAAAAATAATTTAGAACTCAGGAGCGTTTATTAATAACCGATTCTCCCTTTTGGCGATCTTCTCTCAAGCTTCTTTAACGCCAACTCCAAAACTGCAACGGCAACAAAGAGAGGAAGCCATGCCACGAGCATCCATCGCGAACCAACCCATCTCGTAGTCGTCTTCTTCCCACATAATTAAGTGGACGCACAATGCAAGTTGCGACTTGTCCTTGAAGTTATAATAGAAGTGAAATTTACGACTTAAGTATATCCCAGACCCTGCGATAACTTGTAGTCTTCGTGTGCTTTCAAAATTTTAAATCTGACTTGGAAGTGGCAGCAGGTTTGAATTCATTTAGCACGCTTTCAGATTTCTAGCTTTGATGTGCTAGACTTTCTGCGGGAACTGATCCAGTATGAAATACATGGATCTTATTTTATTGAAAACAAAATCATCTTTTTATGTATTAAAATAAACTTGAAAAGATACCTCTCCGACAACTCTGGCGCTAAATGATTATTGTATTGTACTACGTAGTAGTATTGTAAACGGTACCCGCGCCTAACGCTTTTTAGAAATGTTAAGTTTTTGATTTTCAAAAGTATTGAGAGCCGCAGCATGATCATTTTCATAAAGTAATAAAAATAAGTCCTTTAACCCACTAAAGCTTGTATTTGTGAATTATTGAAAAACCATCAGGTCTATCTCCATCACGTAAGTCATCGAGCTGGTTAACGCCTGTATCCGTCGAGGTACCAACGCGCAATTGTCTTGTAGTTGTCTTTGGTCATATCTCCATTTTTGTAGACCCGCTTTAAAGCATCTCTGACTGCTGATTGTTCGTGCCCTGCTTTACGCCATGCAGTAAAAATTGCACTCGTCCTTCCCCCGACGAGGTCCTTGATTTGTTGAGCGGAGATGCTGGGTCCCCTCTCTTCATCGTCGTTGCTGTCCAAAGCATTCTCTTCTTCCGATTCTCTGTAGCGACGCAAGAATCGGTTGTTCTTGCCTTCGGTCACAGGATCGACAGAGTTGACCAGGCCCGTCGTGGAAAGCGACGTTTTCTCGGCACTCGTGGCTGCGGAGCCAATACCGAGAGAAATGACAACGAAAAGGACAAAAGACACGCGCATGATTCAGGCACTCTTTTGTTGGTGATGTTTGAGGTGTTGTTGGACTTGAGGGTTGTTGAGTGAAATGGGGAATGAAAGTGGACGTCAATATCGATCCAAGTGTCCCATGACCAGCGATCTACGAGGTGCTAGTACATGAAATTGCTGGGATAATGTCTAGGATGCTTCCACACCGTACGTAAATTGTCGCATGCTGGTTGGGATTTTGTAACCATCATCATTTCCACAAGGCCACGATAACTGTCTAGGAGAAGTTGGTACGAGCAAGATAAAAACTACATCACAGAATGCATTTAGCTAAGCTTTGCGGCCCTTTCTCAATTGATTTTAAAATTGCTACGATGTAGTGCAGCCAAGGCATGCATATACATGTACCATGTACAGTATCTATCCAGCCAGCACCAGCTACAGCTGCGGGAAGCTAATAACGCCAGTGCTGTCGACAACAAGATCGGCGTCTCGACAACGAGGATGACAAAACGACAATTGTGTTGACACGCATCGTGTCCAGCCAAATGCCTACGGTGCCAACGCCTCCGGCATCCAGTACACTAAGCTAACAACTAGGAACTACCTCACTTTGCAATCTACTACTAGCAATACACTCCCCGTGTGTCTTCAACTTCATTGCAGACACTACATACGAGTATCCAACATCGGTTTACTTTAAAAAGCGTTGTTCACACACGCAAAATCGTTCATATTCCACGCCAAGTTCAGATTCTCAATCTTTATCGTTTAATTCAAGAAATTCTTATTTTTCATGATGTAAGGCCCTGGTTTCTCCGTCCAGGTCATGCGTCTGGGAATAAAGGAAAACAATCTTACCTTCTCAATGGCATATCAAATCGCACGCTAGTTGCAACTACAATCCCTTATGGATTCAAGTAAAATTGTAGTTCTGGATACATATCTGTATCGTCATCATGGGAGCAATGCCTTTCCACGTAATTATCTTTAGGAGTGGGGACGTATGTTAACGCGGCTAGCGTAAAGTTTTACGTTGCGCGGCACTGCGTGTAGGCGGGCGGCATAACTGCAATTCAAATTCAAATTCAAATTGCTTTACGGAGGTAAGTTCTCGTACACAAGCTTTATCGTAGCCCATGCACCAAATACGACTGTTGCCCTCCTTAAACCGATAAACCCGACAAAAAACCCATAACCAGAATGTCAATATGATAGTTTTCTGTTGACGTTACACTCTGACCTCAAAGAGAGCTTATTACATGTATCAAGGGTGTTTGTTAACGTTTGTGAATGTCCCCACCCAGACATCAAAGAGAGCTTAACGTTTGTGACTGTCCCCATCCCTAATTTTCATGCTGTCGCACCTGTACAAAAGGTCCAGGTACACGATACTCTAACTAGTAATGTACTTATCCAGACTGTGAAAATGCGATGTGAACAAAAGTATCATCACTAACCAGCATATGGTTTTCCATACGTTTGGGATGAGCTAACGTCTGCTTTGACAGTTTTGTTTTGGCAGTCAAGGAACTACTTGTACAGAGGTCCCCCCCCAATAAGCGCACCTCCCAATTACAATATCCCATCCTTAGATATCCACATTACTTAATTAACTAACAGTAGGTTCGCTTTGCCTTCCCATCTACCTCGAAAATCACATTGTTGAACCCACCGCGCTTATTGGGGGGGACCTCTGTACATGTATTAATACAACCATTCAGAGTCCGAATCAGTGAACCGTACTGTACCAATTTGGTACGGTCGTCTACATGTATAATATTAACTGTAGTAGTATTTGGTATTGTACGAAATACGAACCCTACTGCTGTGTACCATAGTGTGTGTAGGCTACACAGTTGACTGATCTCTTACGAAAAGGCGAGAGGCTGTATTAAGTACGCCAGAAGCACAGCTCGTTCAGAATTGAAACATGATGGTGAATAGCCTTCTATTGGATTTTTATATGTTTTCTATAGAACCTGAAGGTGGTTGTTTATTTATCTTGGATGTACTGGAATCGTGAAATGCAATATATATTCCTGCAATAGGTGGTTGGTAGACCTTTAGTTCAAACTTGAAATACAGTCTATCTTCGTAGAAACACGAGTGTGCTTCACAATATACAATGTACTTCGAAGTAATTTTAAAAATAGTAACAAGAATGGCAAAATCTACGCCTTAGACAGCAACACGGGCAAGTCCACCCAGATCGTGTTCCGCAGTATCAACTGAGCGTCATAGAGAATGCGAAAGAGGTGCCTCACGGTCTCGCCACCAAGCAGAGTAATAGATACCTCGACAGTATTGCAGCCAATCTGTCAGACAACGCCTTTCATGAGCTCTCAATCCGCAGACAAATATCGACAACTCGACGCCAGACACGATGCTGTATGTGAATAAATTGGACACGGACATCATGATCAAAAAGGTCGTGCAACTTGCAAGACTTCAGCAAGCTGGTGCTGGGCATCCACAAGACCGATCCTAATTTTATGGGCGACTACCCCATCAAGACGATTTAGATTTACACGAAGTTTGAGACGTTGTCGGCGTAGTTGTGCATGAAACTCGAGTACAACATCCTTGGGATTTATCTCAAGAACGAGCCTTTGGCAGCTGGCCGGAAGATGGGACAGATGACTGCTCCTCGGACGTCAACTGGCGACATGCACAGACAAGCTCCTGGCTATTTGCCCCCAACTGGCTCATTGTGACTGCGGAGCCTACTGCTCCCAAGAGTCTTGAGTCAAGACTGACGGCAAGCTGGTGTTCCACACTTCTACTCTCCGAGTGCGACCCGCCATCTTACTCGTTCAAGAAGCAGTCCTCAAGTGCGACACGGTGTTGATGGTGGAATACCCCAACATGATGGAAAGTAATGTCCTGCTGAAGGCTGCTGTGACGTCTGTCTTGAATAATAGCTTTGGTAACGCTGTGACGGAGGCTGGTGAGCATAGTTAAGTAGTATTAATGGTGGAGATGCTGGAGGGACTCACCAGTGAGTACCTGTGGGATCGAGTTTCTCATCGAGTGCGTGAAGGAAATGCCCATGAATGTGTTCGCGTGAGCCATTAGTTTGGATGGATCGTACAAGTACTAGCCTATCTGTACACGGATTCGTCGTCGGACGCTACAACACGGACTACCCCACTGACCTGCAGAATCTGAAAGACACGAGGTCGTTGCCGTGCTTCTCGAAGATTACGATGACTACGACGTCGACGCCTTGCAGCTGCAGCGCCACCACCATTTACGTGGACGACAAGTGACGCATGCGCTACTGCAGTGACCACAACATATACGGCAGCATCTACCACGGCTTCAGGTTCGACGGCTGCTCAGTTGGGACTTTTACTACGACAGCGCCATCGTGTATGACTACCACTGGGTTTTAATGAGTGGATAGATGCGACTGGCCTAGAGTTCGGCGGTTTAGCTGCCTTCATGCGTAATACGCATCGGGTCACGCAGGAGTGTACCTCTAGTCGCTTTGTTGTCTTCATACTAAATGGAGGTTGCATTATTTTTCATTTCGTCTTTAAATATACCTATGAACGTACGTACTATACGAGGAGGAATCAACGAAACCATATTCTACTTCGTAGTATTGGTTAGTGGAGTAGAGTTGTTTCGCTTACGAAATACATGGCATGCATGCATTACATCCACATGTATGAAGTCAAATGTTCATGTATTAAGGAACTTCACTAAATGAGAGATAATACGTCTCATTCCTTTGGTTCATTCTTTACTCCTTGATCCAAACAAAACCCATTGAAACCGATTCGAATGATTACAAGGACATACTCTGAATTTTATCCAGAGTCCATGCAATGATCGTACCATACATACATCACGTACCCTTCAAAACCAGATTGATCACTAATGGTAAATACGTCCTAATACCACATAATTTACAACCGTGTAAAATAAAACTAGCGCTGACGTTGTTAGTCCCAGTTGTAGGACTGTTGTCTCGGGGAAAATTCTAATACAAAAACAATTATGGTACATTAAAAACCAAAGTACACACAGTTACGATGTAATTTACGATATTCTGAGCGAATTTTGTTGTTTAGTTTTTTATACTATTATATCCTATATTATTGTCTCCGATTAAATTACTTCGAAAATACCGGAACTTTGTTTATCGATCGCTATTAGTTATTGCAAACGTTGCCAAGTTTTGCTCACTCAACGCAAACGCTATAGTATAATTGTGTGTGCTCCAATCGTGTCACTTGCATTGTAGCCGATCTGTGACATTCTGTACTTCACGTGCATCCGCATGTTCAGCTGAGCTGAGCTTCATTTTAAATGTAATGGTAGGCGGGGCTGCTGGACAGCGCGGTTGGGGACCCGCCTAAACCGCTATCAAATCAAATACCTGTAATGGGTTGTATCAAATAATATTCTATCACAACTCGATAGGGTATTCAGCAGGATACTATAGATATACTTCACCTAGATTCGGATGGGTGACCGCCAAGTAATGCACTGCATAGATTGCAAGTTCACATTCGTATTGCGATATTCTATCATAGCGTATGTTAGCCAGCGACACTGACCACCCTAGCTCGTTTATAGTATGTGAAGGGACATTGCATTCCATATCGATTGTTCTTATTATCTATGGTATTATGCGCTGAAAATTGTAGGTACCTGTGTTGCCAGCGGATTTGGCAATCTCTGCGTGAATTTGTGTTTGCTTGTAACTGAAAATTGGATTGTTGCTCAAACATTCGGAATTTAGAGAATAACTCCTCGAGTCTATTTTTTATGCTTCTAGAATCACGTTCGTTTCGTTTTCACCCCCAATCGTGGATTCTCCAGTATCGTTAAAATGATACACTGTATATTGTTTTATTCCAATTCACAATATATCAGGCGTTTATTACAGTTTTCTCTTACTCCATGTATGCAGTAGTAGGCCTTGATCCGTGTTTTATACTGTCTTGATGTTCTCTAACCTATAAGTGTACCGGTAATGTTGCGCTGCCCCTAATTGCGTAGGCTTTAGTGTTGTATATGATATACGGTATTGCTTTATTTTACCTCTCCCATCTCAGTATCGTGATTTGTCGCTATATAATTGGTATTGCCATCATCTCCGTGCCACAGCAGCTATTACTACGGATAGTTACATTAATAATCTGTCAGGCGTTTATTGTAGTTTTCTCTTCTTCCATTACACCGTGGAAGGGACTTGGTCCGCGTTTTTATTGTGCTGGTGTTTTCTAACCTAGAGTATGTAATGCTTAGTTTCATATAAGATATACGGTAACTCCCTATTTACGTCTCCTTTATTATTGTCATTTATCGCTAAATAATTGGTAATACCAATCACATCCGTGCTACAGCAGCGCTTACTACCAATAGTAAATTTTACAGCAGATATTGGCAGCTTAACCCTTATTTGTAGTAGTTGCTTTTGCTCGACCACTGCACCTTTTCAGTATACTGTAATCTTAATTATACGTTTAGTTTCTTTCGTTTGCCTTTTGTATACAACTACATCATCTACTAAATACAACTAAATACACTGTTATTTTACATATTTTACTAAAGTATCTAAGTTATACATGTGTGGCAAACCGGAATCCGTGAAAATCTCGTTGACACTGTTCCCGATACCACTGGTGCCCGGACACCGACTAACGAAGGAGGTCGTCCGACGATATGAGATCTGGTTGTGTTCTTGTTCTCTCCTTGTGAACACGACGACGGGTGGGTTATGCTCTCCTGGGTGACGCATACGATGTCAATCGGCGTAGGTGGAATCGCAGGGGCTTGAGATAGCGTGGAACTTCTTCACTCTACCTCAGGTTGGTTAATCTCGACCACGAGTGGGTCCTTGAGCCGCGATCGAGCTGCTTGGGCGTCGATCCAGGTCTTTCGGGGGTCCGATGTCGGAGGTCTAGCTCCTTCCTTGCGTATCCTTGCCGCTTCCTGTAGCGTGGAACTTGTTGGGTTGAGATCCGACGCGATTTTCAGGCCAAGCAACTAATGCCTTCGGATCAGTAGTAAACACTTGAGGACAAGTCACTAGGTGGGAAAAGCTGGCCAATATATTATCCAGGCTTAACCGCTACGCTAGAACCTACATCCTTACCGTCCGCGCGCTTGAGAGGCCAATCTAATCCCGATTCCAGGGGGGAGCAGACACTTGTGCAGCGTAGAGCAAACTCGAGTCCGTTTACGTTTATCCCTATATCCACTAACCCATCCTCAGCTGCGATTCTACGATCACCTGACATCCGGATACCTACTACATCCCGGGATTTGCCGATCGCGACCCTGATCAGTGATCCCGATCGGCGATCTCGATCACGATCCCGATCGGCGATCTCGATCACGATCCCGATCAACGATATCAATCGTGATCATGAGTGGTGATCGCGGTCAGGGGTCGCAGTCGCCGTTTGCCTGTGACGCACGACTGCTACCGCACGACGATCCTGGCCTGCTTATCTTCCACAATCCTGGTTCGCCACCTTGCCTTGACCTGGGATCGTCGTCCGCTCGCGTACATTGATCGGTAATTAGCGTAGCTCCAACGTTACTTCTCCGATCGCCATCGGCCGCCTTGCCGTGGTACAAGATCGCCAGTCGTCAGCGAGACATGTCCACTAATCTCCCGTGAACCTGAATATCACCGACAGAAGGACGGAATGGGTATGTCGCCATCCATCACTCCAGGGGTCAATCTTGGGTCATCCGAAGTCAACATCACTCACCGGGATTGTCGCACGCTGGAACTTGGGGAGGTAACCTGATGTCTGGGTCTGAGAGGGTTTTCTGTTGCCTGGTCCGTCTCTATCTCGCGATCTGGCAGCCGAGGTTGCCTTTCTCGCAAGATCTTATTCGCTCTTCACCACATGCTCCCTCCGCCTACAAGTTGCACCGTCCCGGTTCACTTCAGGGCTCATTCCGCAATTTGCCGACTCGCACGCACACATCTTCAAGTCTCGACCTACCGGCCATCATGAGTCAGTAGGGTAACGACTCCGAGAGCCCTCCGATATCGACTCCACCCGACTATCCCATGTCACCGGGGAGTCACCGGTCGTGCCTATTCAACATCTTACGTCGTTCTCGCTCCCACGCCTCCGATCAAGACCGACGGTTAGCGACCTTAGAGGCCGAGCTCCGCCAGGGTAGCCTCGTCCGGGATTGGGATCCCCTAGATCTCCAAGTCCACCAGCTGCGAGCTGACAGGTGGGACATGAAGCGTTTCAGCA
>NBNE01000223.1:11944-22382 GCA_002215365.1 Phytophthora megakarya
ATGAGATCACCCACCTGGAGGCCGAGACCTCGAACCTCGCCCGCGGCGCCGAAGACGATCCTGATGGCCTCCGCACTCAAATCATTCAACTCCGCATGGAACGCAACGACTCCGAAAGCCACGCGGTTCCCACCCGTGAGGATCTACGTGATACCGAGAAAGAGCGCGATCGCTTGCGCCAGAAGGCTGCCCAGGCCGGAGATGGGATTCGGGACTTGCAGGGGCAAGTCCGCGGTTTGGAGCGCGAAGTCGACGATGCGAGGTTCGAATCTGCTACGACCCTGGCCAGCTACAACTGGATCTCCACTAGCCTCACCCCACCACAGCCTGGTCACGGAGGGGGATCCCCTCTCGGCGGCTCGACCAGGATGCGCGTAATCACGCGTTGGCAGATCTTGCGCGCGTCCGCGTGACTCTAACGCAGGTCACTCCAGATCAAGATCGACCTCTCACCCATCTCGCGGATCGCGATACAGCCCTCCAGAGTCGTGACCAGGCGAACGCCGAAGGTGAACAAGTCCGCTTGGACCTCCTCACCGGAGCTGCCCGCGTCTACCAGGTGGGTAAGTGAATCGCTCCATCCGATCTTGCTTGGACACCCTCTGACACTTGTTCTACACAGATGATGGCCTCGAAGTCGTTCCCTTGGAACCTCAGGGGTGGGAAACCGTATGGGGATATCCAGCAGGTCTACGATCAATATGTATTACTAAATTATCTAAGCTATACATGCTCTGTTCCACCCTACTCTGCTCTATCGGACTTTTCGTAATTCTATTCCATCTATTCGTACTTTATGCTCTAATTTTAGTCTATGCTGGTAGTCACCATATAGTCAAATATTCTACTAAACTCTATTTTATTCACCCTAACGCTAAATTTTATTTTAAATGTGGACTTGACGAAAGACGGTACTCGTCAACAGGATATTTTCGTTGCGCGATTGTGAGAACGTTTTTAGCCAACCATACTGTGGTATTTGGTATTTTAGCAACGACATAAAACTGTAACACCTAGCGTTACGGACATAGGAACGCTTATATGAGAAGAGATACATCGATGTTAATCCACCCAGCGACCATTAAGACAAACTGTCCAATTAAATAATAACCTTCTGTTGGGAGCCGCCGAGACGTTGAACATGTAAAAGATTCGGTCATCCATTATAAACTGAAACTTCACCACGAAACGTTTAACCTCGTGTTTTGCGACTCATTCCTTTGCATGTTAGCAAGAACTTATAAATTGAAATATCCTGTTTTTTATTTATTGTGTCGCCCAGCATCTCATGAATCACGGATTTATTTTGTTTTGTTTCACAAGTTCGCTGACAAAGCCTAACTGAGAAGTACTTCGAGGTACAAATTAATCCCATCAACGTACATGTACTAACCAGTTGTCAGTACGCTTCAAGTCCAAGTATGCAAAGCGAATCATATGGCTTTATTCACGCAACTTCTGCTCGAATGACAGACTGAATTTGCTTCGCTTCACTAGTTTGTAAGATCGGCATATGGGCTCTACTCGCCACCTACTTTTTCTTCTCTTCTTTCTTGCTGTCCCCTTCCACGTAGTAATATCGGTCAAAGCAGGAACACTTTGGCCTGGAGAATTCCAAAATCCTCGACTAGCCGTTTTATTAACAGTGTTGTCTGGCATCTCTCTTGAAAAGTTAACTATGTACGGTTCTTCTTCAAATTTCACTACCCTTCTTTTCGCTAGGAGCCCTCATAAAACCCGCTATTTCCACTAATCTATTTGCCTCGTTCTCTCAGGAATGAGGACGCATCACAGATTACCGAACGTTACAAGGGTAAACATGTCGGGCTTCTTCATTCCGTAAATGAAATGGTCCTCATTGGGGTCGTTTTGGACATTTATATCAATTCGAATCGCCTCACGTCCGCTGTCGCACTGAGTGGATTCATCACAGGTAACACCGCACCATCCTTTTATCGTGGTTATTTTCATTTTCCTCTTCATGGGTCAAAACACAAATCCAGGGCACAATCTCGTTTTCGCACCATTTCTGAACACGATGTATGTGGAGAGGTGATGAACCCGAACTAATATTATCGATACATTTGCTTCTGTCAGATCGGCCTTAAACATCGCGATAATTAGATAGGTGCAAATGTGACCACGAGTGAAAAATTACCAGCGGCTCAACGACCACGGAAATAAAACAGTGTATTTTCGTCAGGCACCACATTTGACTGTACCAAAATAGTAAACCCTACCTGCAAATTTTGCCAAGGCTGTCGCCATTCATCCCGGACTTTAAGTGCATCTGTATTAGTTTTACTAGGCTTATCTACCGTTTTCATCATGACTGGAACGTCGGTAGTCACAAATATCCCGAAAACGATGGTTAAAGGGATTAGCTTCCCGGCGATGGTTCATGGCGAAATACACTGGTTTCACATCACGCATTTGTCCATCGCGATTAGTAGCAACTTATGCACGCCTATCTCAACGTCACTGCCCACATGCACAGGTCCATTCGTTATCAACCTCGTGGAATAGGGCAAGAGATGCTTTGATAAAGTTTTGTCCGCATTATAAGAGACTCGCATAGCAACTCATGTTAGGGATGCAATTATTATTATCAAGCACACATCACATTACCGGTTTGTTCGCGCTGTACATTGTACCACATCGCTTATTGCTAGGTGACCGGCATTATTAAACTTACTTGCCCACATAGGGCGACCCATCGACAGCAGTGCGATTCCTTCCGTTTCTGGACCGACTACCATATGTGCATTTTTGACAATATTACCAATTTTTAAATAACCACTGTTTTCTTCTTCTCGGATGTCGTCATTTCCTACCACTATCATGACCACATCTTCACTCGGGGATTTATAAGCAACTGTTCCTAAAACACATCCATCGTATGTGTTAATGTGGAAGTGGCACTACGTATTTTGCCGGTTTTACAATCCGTGATTAAAGGTCCTGCAAATTAAAGCTTTACCGGTGATGTTCCTTTCCCACAAAACATTTTACTAAAGCTTCGCATTTTTTCCTGGCTACATCCGCACTTTTGTTGGGTACAATGTATTCACCATAGGCAAACGTTCCGATTTCCTTGAGCATAGCTGTGAGGTTGTAGGTAAACTATCTTGGCTTCGTATGAGTCCTAAGTTTCTTCGGAAGATACACCATGGCTGCATATGGGAAGTTTAAAATCATCGTATTGTCACCTTGGAATTTTAGCACGAAACCAGTCCACCCCTCTACTTGGTATGGCCTGTGTTATAGCAAATCAGTGCTTGAAAAAACAGTATCATTATAAATAATAATAGTATTTTCTACCAAAATAAATATTATTGTTCTTTGGAACCGCCCAGTATTAATCTTTCCACACGAATTTATTGGCTACATACTGAAGTCAAGTTTTCCATGCTTTATTCAAGTAGATCTCCAAACAACTTGAGAAAAGGCTCACTACTGAGTTCAAGTATATTTTGTTGCTCTCGTACCGTCCAGTCATCCACTACACTCCGTGTAAAGCTCTGTAGTACGCACAACATCCTCTCTAACTTTGTAATTCACTTTTCAACTCGACTTGTAACTCCAGCCCTCTGTTCTCTCTCTTTTACTGTGTACACGATGACCAAGAATTCCGACATCTGTCGCGTTCTCTACACTTCCTTACCTGACAACTACTTCAAGTGCAAGTACTGCGGTACTGTGCGTCGCCAGCAACCCTCGAGTGGTTATGGTAACCTTATGAGCCACTTGAGGGACAAATATCACGTGTATGAGACTACTACGTCGCACATACAAGCCCGTTGGCTGCCAATTTACAGTCTTTAGGTTTTGTCAGTGACAAGATTGCCAACATCTACCACTGGATGGAGTGGGTGGTCGACCGCAACATGCCGCTGCCTGAGGTGGACCACCCTCTTACCCTCTCGATGTCTCGTCTGAAGTCCATTTCCTCCAAGACGCTAAGAAAGTACATGAGCGTGGTAACCATGACAGTGGAAAAAGTCATCGCGGACAACATGCCACCGGAATTCGGTATCATGTTCGATGTTTATCACTATGTACTGGCTCAATGCCCAGATGAACTACGATATGCTTGCGTTAGCCCCATTCGACGAGGCAAACTAATCGGCAAAGTTCCATTGCTCCTTCCTTCGGAAAGGTTTACCGATATTTGGTCAATCAGAGGAGTCGCTGAAATTTCTCGTGGCCGATAACTGTGCAACCAATCAGCACATGGCTACACTTCTTGGTGTCCCGTTGGTGGGGTGTGCGTCCCATCGTTTCAATTTGGCGTCCAATCTGTTTTGTCCGAACACGAGGATCTGGTGACGGCTGTGGCCACGCCGATGATGGCACTACCGACTGTCAACAATCGCGCGGAGCTCCCTCGGCATACGCAACTTGCTCCTCTTCGTGCCAATACGACACACTGGAGATCGACGTTGACAATACTGGAACAGTACATGCGAATCCAATACGCTACCATGCGCGTAAATGCTGACCACGATCTGACCCCTAAGCCTGCTATGTATCGAAGTATCGTCACGCTCGTCGAGACGTTAAAACTTTCACAGTGTCTGTAAGAAACTCCGGGAAGAGTCCCTTACGATGACCTCTGTGCGTTTTCCTTTCGACAAGATGGCCGAAATGTATCCCGTTACAACTGCGTACTTGTCGCCGGACGCCAATATCGTCGATTCACCCGTTTTCGAGAGCGCTGTGGCTAACGTATATATGCTGCCGAACAAAATTTGAGTAGCTCGCATTAATTATATTTTTTGCTCATTATTTTCATAGATTGCTGAAAATCGTGAAGTGAAATTAACAGACGAAGAGCTGGAAGCCCTGTAGCCGCTTAAAGCTACGACTGCGACAGAAGACACTACCCCCACCTACCTTCGCGTTGGTCCCAAAACCAAAACGCATCACGGCGAGGATTTTGCAACAGCACTGTTCCTGTCTGACAGTTTCCCTGTTACTGCAGTTCCACGGTACAGCCCTCTGGCTAAGGCCGTACCACCGACGAGCAACCGCTGCGAGAGGCGCTTCTCACAGTGCAAGCTGGTGATGATATCACAGCGCTCATCGCTCCTCCCCGTGAACTTTGAGATGATCGAGTTTCTTCAGGAGAATCGGAAGTACTGGAACGCCCGTACTCTCACGGATGCAAATGTTGATGGCGAAGAAGAGTAACCTTTACTCACTGAAGGACACTCCGTGAGTATAATACATTAGTTATGGCTCATTGCGCTATTATTGTTTTCGTCGTGGAACAAGTATCTACTTCTGCTTACAGAACAGGCGGATCATTACTTTATTGAAATTTTCCGAGCAATGTAGCAAATAACATTTCGCATGTAATATCACCCATCCATTATATTCTCATTTCTTCTTAGACAATATATATTAATTGCAACGGTTTTCTCAGTGTGCCTGTAAATGGGAGTGGAAATTCCGATAAGGTACCTATTTCGACAGCGCCCAAAGAACTTGGATGTCTGCAATCGAAAATGAGATTGACACGCTAATGTATAAGGAGAGTGACAGTGATATAAGACTATCCCAATGCCTAAGAGTCATGATCGCCACCGGGAAATGACGTTTGTTGACGGTTTGTAGCACGCGATGTGCGGATATCAATCAAGGGTTCGTAAGTCTGGCCATAGCCGTTAATGGAGAATATGCGGGATCGACCAGATATGTTATGCACTTGGAAATTGCTATTGTTGACCTGCGCTGAGGCCTAATACGTTATTGCATGTAATTTATGACTACGACGAAGCCTCGACAGCGAGAATGTTAACTGAAAATTCGTTTTGCACATAAAGCACTATCTCCATCCAGCTGTTATGTGCTATTGCTTGATGTAGTCGTGTGTGAACAAAGAAATGACAGTCGACTATCAAACAGCGTGGCTGATGACCCCAAGTGTAGTTTGGGGAATTAGAAGGTTATAGTAAGAAGGACCTCCACGTTGACTTTGAGTGTGTTATCAAGCGCAACCCGGGTTTGGGATAATAAGATAATTTTATATTCTGGTTGTGCGTCTAGATAGACTTCCATTTCAAAAATTTGCAACTATTGTCTGCGGCCGACTAGTTGATAAAAATTGAGACACGCTTTCCGTCGTTATAACTGTATTAAACGGTATAGGAGTACATATACATATGGTAGAAGAAACGGTGAAGATTCCGATTCTGCCGTCTATTTGTATTAATTGTCAGTGATTTTATAGAAAAAAATGCAACGTGAAATGTTTTCGTACAGGAAATGTTTGAGGGATGGTTACGTTAGGGTTAGACTGTACAGATGTCAAAACCAGACTCCTAATTGGTTGGAACTCGATAAACATATGATTTCGCAGAATAATCGGGTCAGGAGAAAACATGTCTAGTACTGATCTAAACCGATCTAAAAGTTCTAAAATAAATTACCAATAAGGGAATGATCTGGCGAATTTGATCTAAAATTGTTACAATTTTCGTAATTTATCTATACAAATTTCAAGTGATTTACTTGAGACTCCCAACGCCACCCATTCTGATAAGTGCTAGTACGTCCAGCAGCAGCATTTATCATCTCGAGATGGAGTACAAAGACTACCAATTCTACCGTCAGCGCGAAGTCGTCGAGACCGGCAGTACCTACTTCATTTGCTCCCGCTATCGGGCGGGCCGCATGGCTCGGCTGATCGCCCGGGACAGCTTTGTCAAGGCCCGCAACAGCCACAGCTGTGACGAGGAAGAGGAAGCTGCCATAATCACCGACGTGCGCAGCAGGATGCGCACGGAACTGCAGAAGGCCGGCCTCGTCAACCTCTCCCTGCCACCAACCCTGGTGTGGGAGCAGGTAGTAACTTCCCTCCACGAGGCTCACCCCAAAGCCACGCTGCGAACGATTGCCAGGCTCCCCAGCATCGCTATCATTAAGTATGCGCGCATCCAAGCTACCGGCAGAGATGCGTTCCGCGCCATCGAGAGCACCCCGACACGGAACGTTGCCGAAAACGACCCCAGGCCGTTCTTGCAGTTCAGTATGGTGTACTGTACACAATTGGGTGTGGGCTGCATAGATGCGTCGGATTTGGGCACCCGGAACTTATCCGTCTGCTACGGTACCCCAATTCCGCCATCTACATTGATGGTACGTTCAAAATGGTGCCAGCGACGTTCCGACAGTGCCTGATCTTGATGGTGAAAGACCTCGGCGTGGATGTGTACGTGCCTGCAATGTACGTGCTTATGGACTCCAAGCATCAGGACGCCTACTGGAATGCACTGAATTTTGTGATCATCTAGACGGGTCGGTTTCTGGAACCAGCGACCATGACGTGCGATTTCGAAAAGGGGCTAATGAATGCTGTCACCGAGCAATTCCCGCTGATCAAGATCGTGGGGTGCCTGTTTTATTAGAAACAGGTTCTTCGTCGCAAGATGATAGAGCTTCGTATCCCCCAGGACCAGATCGCTGCAGCTCTAAGCCCAGGTATGGTGGACGTGCTCACCATTATTCCCGTCGCTGAAATTGCTGGCAAGGTACTGTACCCATTTTAAGTTCTTCTATTTTTTAATTTATGATTATTTACCTGTATATTTCTATAGGGAATTAGATTTGTGCGCTCCCGAACCACACAAACAGGAAGTAAAGCCAAATGGGACGCCATTTGGCGGTACTTCCTGTCAACATGGACGCAGACCTACAGTGCTGATCTATGGGATGTAAACAGCATGATCGAGGCAGGTATTGACATGCACAATCGCACGAACAAAACCGTTAGAGTCATATAACAGATCGTTCAGCAACAAATTCACCGTGAAGCATCCGGGCCTGGTGGCGTTTGTGGAAATCACAAAGAAGGAATCCCGTCGCTTTGTTCGTCTCATCGATGACGTGAAGAACCATCGCCGCGAGCCTCCTCCACATGCTGCGTGCGTCGAGCCCGTAATCCCTTCCGATTACGACGAATTCGAGTGAAATGTAGTTAGATGGAAGCTGCTCTAATACGTTTTCCTAAAACCGGTTCTAATACCGATGGCCTGTTGTGAAAGCTTACCTGTTTTTTAGAGCTTTTAGAACATCTTTATAAAAAGTTTTAGGGGTGTTTTAACCGGCGTCGGATAATCTGGTTCTAGCTGATTTATTCATGTTCGTATGCGATGTTAACTTAACAATTCGTACTTCATATGAAAAATGAACTTGTAGAGAAAGGGTTAAATTGCTTGTTAAGTGTTGTTGCCGTACTCTTCGCAATCGTCGTACTCGTCGTACTCATCTTAGCTAAATATGCTTTAGCTGATGCAGCTAGATAAGAGGTTTCCACATGTTGATCGTGGCGATAAACGTCACACCAGTTCTTTGAGCTGATTCTTGCGAAGCTTTCACTAATTTCTCCGTCGAGTTCAGGATTGTTTTCACCAGATTTACGGTAATCCATCCATCCTTTGGTCTGACCCCGAATCAATTCTATCGGCAGCGGTTCTGGGTGGTACGGGGGAGTGGCCTCAATGTAGTGACATAATAGACTTGTAATCACGAAGGCCATGTACAGTGGGGTGGTTTGGGCGGTTTTACAAGCTGTAGCTATTGTGCTTTTACATAGGTGTTAGATACGGGATACCTACAGTTTTTAACATGACAGTAAAACACCAAAATGCCATGCAGCCTTTTACCATGAATGTAGAGCCAAACTTGTATGTCCGATTTAATGGTCCTTGTAGTTGGACATGACTTTGGATTGAGTGTGTGGGACGACGCCCCATCTACGGAAACGTTAGATGGACCAAATTGGCGGCTAAGCATCTGATATAAATGCAAAAGCCAACGTTCAAACTGGGTAGCATCGAAAATACCGGGATTGTCTTCGTCGCCACCAGCTCTTTTGTTGTAGTTCCAATGAACAAGTGATTTGTTTACACAATGAGCTCGCAAAGCTGATCCTATTCTGAATTTAACTCCAGCTCCACAATTGAAAATGCTACATATATACAAATATAGGTTAGTCCAAATGTGGACGGTCAAGAAATACGTGAATACCTACTTGACACCTTTACTGCTAAACTCAAATCAGAGATTTATGTGAGTCATTACTTACCAGCAACATGGTTCACCGTTCCGCATGATTAATTTAAATGCACTTCTGGAATAGTAGGTAGCCGGTACCTGCATCAATTTGAAGGCATTTATTGCAAGTGCTGCTTGGTAGGCAATGCTGTCCACACAATGCGCCAAACAAATAATGGCACGATTCACTCTTGATGTTCGAGTTGATGTAAAAAACGTACCAATGTTGTGATGAGGCAGTTTCCCAGTTTTCAGGATAGCCTGATTCTGGAGTGCGACAATGGAGATCCAGAGATCTTGATTAGTCGAGATGGAGCAGACGGCGTGACAATTGTGAAAAGAAAGTTGGATGTGAGTGGTGAGTGTGTGAAGAGCCAAGGATGGGCCCTTAGGTTCCGGAAGCACGCGTTTCAGTGATGTACACTCTGGAACGCACATGTGCTCGGCCGGAACCGTCCCCGTTTTGAACACAGGTTGCAAAGAAGAAGCGCCAATTGTCTGCGTAAACGTATCGCTGCGGACAACATGTATTGCCTTGGTCCAAGGCACCAAATGGCACCACCTCAAAACCGCAATGGCTCAAAATACACCGCAAGACACCCCACTACAGCCAAGAACTACATTGTGTGGATCATTCAGTGTCCAAGAATACTGTGTGAACATGTTACGATTAGGATGGAACGTGAATGGGTCTAGAGACCAACGATCCTGACCCCCAATAGTCTGAAAAGAGCCCCTTCCCAGAGAATTTGGGCCTCGTTTCAGACATCCGAAGCCTGGTTTCAGAAATTATCGATTACCAAGAACATTGCCACGCTATCCAGATACTAGAACAACAAACCTAGATGTCCTCAGACTGTGAGTGGTATGCGAGACCAAGAATCTTGTGGATAGAGTTTCAGAGCAGAAGAGACGACCCGAAGGCGTGGAGATCAAAGGTTGACGACAGCGAAGTGCACCCACCCTATACAAAGACCAAGCGAATTCCCCCAAATGTACACAGAACACAAGATATTACCAGAATGATTTAGAAAGAAGATAGCCGAATAAACAGAGTTAGTTTTACCAAGTTAAGCGCAAGTCGAATTCGTTCGGGGGCCCGCTAGCGAGGGCGCGTGCTGAAGGACGCTGCGTACTTCCTCAGAAGCATCAAGTCCAAACTGCCTGTGGGGATCGAGCGCGACGGCGTCACAGAGTTGATCCACGGCATTCCATTTCCCAATTGGGCCCACTGAGTGAAGGTAAGAGTGGGGTTCCCATTTCATGTTAACGATTCTGCTTGAAGGGTTTAGTAGCCCCCTGCAAGTTTATAAGTAGACTGCATTTCAGAGATTTGATAGTATTGTATCCCTCCTAGAGGGTGGTGCGCGTGAAGAGA
>NBNE01000224.1:0-30880 GCA_002215365.1 Phytophthora megakarya
GAAAAATCGCACGCTTTCACACTGGCGTGGCAACGTGTGCAAACCACGATGGAAGCTACACGACCAACTGTGCTCTCCATGTTCTCTGCGCTCCAGCAGTTCATACATACGAGATATCCGCAAAGATAACATCGTCTCGTATCACTTTTGAGAGATTTCAAACTTCGTCTTCTAAGAGCTGACGCTGCCACGGAAAACGACATTTTGACTGGGGCTAAACTGTGCGTGCAACATGGACAGCGTGTGTTCATGACCTGTATATTGTCGAGATCTGCCGGTACTTGAAGCCCATATCGACGGCGGTTAATGAGATCAGGAAGTTTTGTCATTCCGTGGGCTAACGACAACAGTCGACGAAGCTGCATTTTACCATCCGAAGCCTCATTCAGCCCAACGAAACTTGAATTTGAGCTGACACTTAACCCGGAGCCGACACTCAACACTGAATTCCGACTACTTCGACTACTTCGGCTGGAAAAACTCCACTCGCTTCCTTTTCCAGAGGACTCGATACTTCTGGAACTAAACGATGATTCCACGCTGAGTGCCGAGTTTCGCCGACTTGACATGCTTCTATCGGTGCTTGAAGTCGAATCTTCAATATTCATTGTCTCTTCGAACCAAGCATTGTACACCACTCGCAGCCCCTTGTTGTCTGGAAGTTGATCGACCGCATAGGACGCATTCAGTCCATTAAGTTGGTCCACACGAGCACTGGTGCCAACGACTCTACCAGGAGTTGGTTCTAGTGATGGCAAAGCACACTGCGAAATTGTGAATCCGTCTCGTTGCTCATTGCGCTGGAAAAATTCGGAAAAACACCATTGTTCATTGTGTCCAAAGACGGTGGAGCGCAAAAAGCTGCTAGTTTTGACTGTGAGCTGTTCGTTTGTGTCTTCATCGTCTTGATTGTCAGACTCTTCGGTCGAGCATGACACCTCACGATCAAGAGATCCGAAGATGAAATTCTTTTTGTGAAGCCCTTCCATCGTATTGCCATGATCAGCTTCAGATTGTGAACGTAAAACACTAACAACTTCCTCGAGATTAGCATCAATGTTCCCGGCACACATCACGTCTAGTCCAGGCAGTCGAATATCTTTGATATCTGCAGATGGTGGACGTTTAAACACGACAAATTGATCAGCAGTTTCTACACGATACCATGGCCCACCCTTTTCCGGTCCTTTTGAAAGTGCTGTAAAGTCGACATTCGAATGAATTTCGCGGGCTCTTTCGAGCATCTCGACGTCAGAAGGTGGTTTGTACTGAATGACTTCGTTCTCGTGGTTGTTGCTGGAAGATGGAGCTTGGTTGAAGGTGCTTTTACTCGAATTTGAATATTGAGCACTGCTCCGGCCACTTTGACGCTTGCTCGCCACTTCAACTACACCTAACATCGTGATAAAACTTTGAGATTCTGAAGGTTACCAAGAAGCTGGTTGTCGTTCAATGCAGTTTTGATTCTGGAGTCTGGCAAGCCTCCTGAAATGCGATGTGGGGAGGAACCTCTTGCGTACGCGGAAGTGGTCAGTGTTAAGGAACCTACCACAAGATAAGTTGCTTTCTATCGGCCATGGAGATCTCTATTCTTGCTTGTAAACTCCGACGATGCCGTTGGAACGGTAAAGTTGAACTTTGCACTATACTTGTCTACTAGAATCCATGAGAAGGAGACCGACAAGGTGTCGAGCACCGAACTTAAAGTTCGGTGATAGTAGATGGTCCTGCGTGAAATGAAATACAACCGAGTCTTTCGTGCTTCTTCGTTGTTTAGGAATGGTACACGTTTGGTGATGAGATCCGGTCTTCCAGAGATCTCGAGTGCATCGTGACTAATTGGCGAACAGTTCGTTCACATTTACTAACCAAACGTGAAGATACTCGAAATCGCTTGCCCGATGACGAAACGAAACCATGGTTGCACAAAGAGACGTTCTCAAGTAAGTCTTACGGGGTACAAAGTAATGTTTCCTTGGTATACCGAGGAATTGGAGTGTGTATCGTACAGATTCGAACAGTTCATTTGTCGGGATAATTGTGCCCAGCAAGTGGATAGCCTTCGTCCGTCTTGCGGTTATTAGAACCTTGGCTGATTATGGAGGTGGCACGATTGCAAGTTCTGTTACGAAGTCGAGCGAACAGGGTGAGTCAAGTATAAGTCGTGGGGTGTCGAACTTCGGTACAGAGAGATTGGCGCGGAGTTTAGTGTACAGTATCCTTGATTGTGTACTCCCCGTCAGAGAGATGAAGAACAGCACCTTGTTATCTGCTCGGCTCCGATTAATCCTTAGTACAATTAATTCTAGGTTCACATACGAAGTCGCTAGGTGTTCTTACGCATACACTAATACAAGCACCTGTCCTATGCAAAATCGCTATTCATGACAGTTGTAAATGAATTGTGGATGAGCAAGTGAGATTTCAACTTCGCTGGGATGACCGCAAACTTTCCAGTTATCGTTAGGTAAACGCATTCACGTACGCGAGAATTATTTCGTCGAAAATCCGTACAGCGTTTTTCGACAAGTTCAGACTTTGGAATTGGGGTATTTAGTGCCTCCTACCGCTATGACGAGTGTTACGACTCAAACGCGAGGTTGTCGCTTCAATAACAAAGAAACAGATGCTATGTTTTCGTTGAGTATGGTAAGATAAAAACAAGTATGGATACTACATGGCAAATGCATTTGAAGATAACAAATCAATATGCTACGCGCTCGTCGAGGCTGCCTGCTCTAGAAGTTGTGCCTGACTCTTCCGTAGTTGATCACTCTTCTGGAGCAAAAAACTCTTGGCTGTACTAGCGAGCCGAGTCATCGTTGCATATTGTGTGCGCGTGATCTCATTTCGAGCCTTGGAGTCGACACAGCACAACATTCCTACCGTCATCTCTGACTCACCACTTTGAGTGTGCACAGTTGGAACTTTAACAGGGAAGCCCACGTAAAAACGAATGTTGAGATGTGCAACAGCGCCATGGTTGTGGAAACGTACATCCGCTTCATGGTGAGCAACCATGAATGGATGTGGACTCATTAGTGCATGTTGACAGGTCGTTTGTTCACGTGGCACCGCTGCACCAGCAAAATCGGGATTCGTACCAGCCAAAACATGTTCGTACTTCTCAGTCATGACAGTCATGAACGAATACGCGCAGCCTAACGTCTTGACAGCCAAACGACAGAGCAATTCCAGGTCCTGTATATCTGGCTTGATACCCAGTTGCTCAGCTTCTCTATCGTCCGGTGCCAGGCGATAAGCGAGTTGATAAATTCCACATGCCTTTGCAGTTGCTATCCGAGCAACTTCATTACGTGGAGTCGGTGAACGGGGTATACCATTGGGGTCATTGGGAAGATCTATGACATAGTCCCTCATCCCTGCATTTCCGAGTTTGCAGTCTTGTAGAGGAAATAGTTGTTCGTCGCCCAGTAGCTTGCCAATTTGCTCCACTGCCTCCGTTTCTCCAAGTGCCTTGAAAGTGGGTTTCTCACGATCGAATTCGCTGTTGTCCTCCTCGCTATAGTCGTGGACAGACTCGTCTTCCGAATCATTTTCACTGTCTTCCGATTCCTCGGCAGTGTCTTTAGAATTCTCGTTATTTTCTCGTAGTAGCGTTCGAATGACTGCCATCACTACAGCATGGTCAGAGCTGCCTGCACTGGTGTTTAACAATGAGGCAGACAAGAAATCCACCAGCAACGATACTGTCGGGGCATCCTTCGCGTCTTCCACAACGCGAGGTGGTCCAGTGTGTTTTTCCCGTTGAGCTGTCGTACCTGCAAACACTTCGGAGTACTCACACGCTTGAACATTAGCGTGACATCGAGTGCAAACAACAATCTCAGCCACACGACTTCCAGTACACTCCATTTGCTCGGCACTCCAGCAGTCAACACATACGAGATATCCACACAGATAACAGCGTTTTGTGTTGGATTTGAATATTCCCAACGACAACTTGGCAGGTCCCAAGCTGTGCGTACAACATGGACAACGCGTATTTGAAACGTGAACGGTATTGAGATCGGCTGGTGCTTGCACACCAAAGCGGCGACGACGAACAAGATCAGGAAGTTTCATCACACCATGCGCCATTGCCAATAAACGGCGAAGTTGGGCTTTGTGCTTCGTAGAATCTCCGAAATCAAACGAGTTTGCACGTTTAGGAGTTGGGTTTGCAGTAGTCTCCGACTTAGTGCTTTCAGCACTTTTGCGTCGTGCATTTTTGCTTTCGTGGCTCTTGCGTCTTGAATTTTTGCGTTGGCTGGCATAGTACTCCTTCATGTCTTCCTCAGACATCGCAAACCAGGCATGAAACACCACTCGTAGACCTCCTTTTTCATCAAGAATTTTATCCACGAGATACGACGCATTCAACCCGTGAAGTTGATCAACACGAGCATTCTCGAGAATTCGTCCGGGAGTTGGTTCCAAAGGGGACAATGCACGCTTGGAGATAGTAAAGCCATCGTGCTCTTTTTTGCGCTGGAAGTAGTCAAGATAACACCACTGCTCGTTGTGTCCTAGAATTGTCGTACGGGAGAAACTCTTCGTCTTTACAGCGAGTTGTTCATCATGATCGAGAAGATCATCATCGTCTTGATCTTGATGATCTTCAGAGCAAGCCACTTCACGCTCGTACGACCCGAAAATGAAACTTTTGGCATACAACCCACTCATAACGGTATTGTGTTCTGCTTCGGAACTCGATCGGAGAATGCTTGCAATTTCTTCGAGACTCGCATCGATTCGACCGGAGCACATGACCTCGAGACCATTCCTTTCCTTGTCATTGTCGTTATTAGTGGCTCGACGTTGTAAAACAATGAAACTACCAGAAGATTCCACACGTTTCCACTCTCCATTTGCCTCTATTTCGGCAGCCAACGAAGCAAAATCGGCGTTTGTGTGGGCATCTCGAGCTCGTTTCAACAAATCGTCGTCCGAAGGAACACTATGAAGTTTAGTTCCATCGGATACGGATTCTAGTTCGTCACTCTCCTGTGTTGAAATTGATGGCCCCGGGCTGAATTCGTTCCTTGGGGATTTCGTACGTGGTGAGCTCGCATAGGCACGGGCTCGACGATCTCTGAAAAAGCTGCTCTTCTTGGTAAGACCCATGAGAGTTTCGCTGGAGATGTTTGTAGCTTGTCGCTTTTTGATGACTGAGGCCCCCTCGAAGGACTGAAAGGAATTCATCCATGCTGTTGCAGCTAGTGATCAACACGCAACACCAACGGCAACATGAGATGTGCTGTCGATCTTATCGAAGACCAACTGGGGCGATTTCTTGCTGCGTTCGAAAATGACGATGTGGTCTTGATCCACTGGTAGGTAGGATGGCCACTGCGACGTCGGAGGGGTTAGCCTCTATCGTGCACTGCAATCGTGCTCCAGTGACTCAGTGAAGTAGTGGGGTGGTATCGACTGCAACCACGCGACTTTAGCGTTTACTGATCGCATTTCTCACCCCACCGGTCAGCGACAATAATTAAAAGTAAAGTGGATGGTGTGAGTTTATAATGGTGCCGTTCGCTGGCATCTTGTGCGCGTGTGGCACATACTTGAAGTATTCAATGCATGAGCTCATGTCCGTGTCGCTTCGCGAGTCATGGCTACATTTAGCTTCAACATGGCCACCAATCAAACGAAGGAAGACCTTACTCTTGTGCGAGATGACTCGAGTGCAGCATTTCTAAACACCAAGAAGCACAGCAAACAACAGAGCGGGAAAGGTGAGTTTAATTCTATATCCGAAGAAAAGCTGCTAGAGCGGCTTTGGGAACACGTTCCTCTGATGCGTCAGCAAGAAATTCTTGTACCGCGACGATTTCTTCGTCATCGTAATACTGCAGCGCCATGTGATGACGAAATGCATTTTCTTCAATGTTGAAGTCGCCTGAGTTGGTATCTGCGTCATTGTCAGCATTTGTATATCTTGTAGCGTGCAACGCTGACGAGAGCTGACGCAAAGACACCTTGTCCCCAGTATCCCTTGACATTGATCTGCAATGCAAAACACGACGTTATTTCTACCACAATTTTGTATCACACCTGGAAAGTGCACACCTGAAAGCTTGTTCAAACATGTCCTGCTCGCTCTTCTCCAGCGTCTGTTTTCACATGGCAATGTTGAGCTTTGTCAGATAACGCTCTCGCTCACTCACGCACCTTTGACAAGAAAATCTTTTGAAAATCTGCGAGGTCGACAGTGTTCGTATCCGTGTAGTCAACTTCGTACACGAGCGTTTGTGCTTCACCCTTTGCTACGTTGAAGCCCAGTGCTCGTAAACACATCTTGAGCTGCTTGACAGTCATGGAGTCCGAACCTTCAGTTGCTAAGTCGAACATCACGCTGCTTTCGCGTTCCTGTGCAGGCGTCATCCTCTTGTTCTTGATATGTTGCAGCACCGTCATCATTGCTACAGAACAGGTCCGTGGTTCTTCGATGCAACCTCAAGCACTGGCACCAACGTCAGTTAGCAACTGTCATCATCAGAATAGCCATTTGAGCAACCACCTACTGCTACTGCTAAGCATTGTAACCCCGATCCCGTACGAATAACAAGTAGTAATTGATTGATTCAAGCTGGTCAGACGATTAACCAGCACATAAAGGGAAATTGGCACGGACCGTTGGCAACTTCCGAGTTACATCTTGCTTCATTGGCGCGCAAGAATCTCCACAGCGTCAGCCTTCTCCTCAGTCAGTTCCTGAGCAGTGGCTTTCATCATGCCATCAATGCGTGACGAGATAGGCAGTCCATTGACCACCTCGTAGGCCCCATTGCCCGTGCATTTGACGGGGAACGAGTAGATAAGACCTTCCGGGACGCCGTACTTGTTGCCGTCCGAGCAGATAGCCATGGACACAAATTCCCCTTCCTTGGTGCCGTTGAACCAGTCACGAAGGTGTGCGCCAATAGCTGCAGCTGCAGACATGGCACTGGAAAGCTTGCGAGCCTTGATAATGGCCGCGCCACGCTCCTGCACGTCCTTTACGAGCGTCTTCTCGACCCATTCCTTGTCCGCGACGTACTTCTCCAGTGGTTGGCTCTGAGCAGCAGTCGGGAGCTTCACTTCAGCGTACGAGACATCCGGCACTTGTGTGCTCGAGTGGTTGCCCCAAATGACCACCTTATTGACGTCCTTGGACGTCACTTTGCTGCTCTGCGTCTCGTTCACCTTCTCCACGAGGAACGAGCGCAGACGCTCGTGGTCCAGACGGGTGAGGGCCGAGAAGTTCTTGCGAGGGATGCTCGGAGCGTTCTCCATGGCAATGAGGCAGTTGGTATTGGCGGGATTGGCCACTACAAGCACCTTAACGTCGCGACTGGCGTACTGATCGATAGCCGCGCCTTGGGCCTTGAAGATCGTCACGTTCTTCTCGATCAGATCCTTGCGCTGCATGCCTTGCTTACGGGGGAAGCCGCCCACGAGGATGGCGACGTCCACGTCCTTGAACGCGACCTCCAGGTCGGAGGTGGGCACGATGGCGTCTACGAGGTTGAAGGCGCAGTCCTGCAGCTCCATCTTGACGCCCTCAAGCGCTTCCTGGGCCGGCGGGATGTCCAGAAGACGCAGTTCCACGCGCTGGGTGGGGCCGAACACGTGGCCAATGCAGACTACAAGCGAGTTAGAGCCACGAGTGTATTAAGAGAGACGAGTGGACGGACGTACTGAGAGGCAGCAGCGAGTACGCGATCTGGCCGGCAGCACCGGAGACGACGATCTTGAGTGCGGTCATGGTGAGTGATGGTCTTGCGCTGAAGCTGGCAAATTCGAAAATGAGGAAAGATTCTCGTGTCTGCAGGTTGAGAGACGACGATCTTGAGTGCGGTCATGGGGAGAGTGATGGTCTTGCGCTGGAGCTGGCAAATTCGAAAATGAGGAAAGATTCTCGTGTCTTCAGGTTGCACTTCTTTTCCGCAAAGATTCGAGTGATCTGTATCTAAATGATTGTATCGGATATACTTGGAGTTTGTATACCGAGGCTGGAAGTGATTGAAGACGGAAATGTTGATGCTGATTTGCACCTCTTCAACTAGGATTTGGCCATATACCACCAAAATACAACCCAAGCACCAAAAATGATTGGAAGGACCAAGAGTCAGGATACGAGATAGGCTCCGCTGGTGAGCATTCATACTTGCTAAGGTTGAGGTTGGGCTGGAGAAAGATGAGCTCATTGAGCTGCATGCGATGGCGACTTGAGGTGCGTCGACCAAAGCCGGGGACAACATTTGCGCAATTTTTGCGATAAAGTCTGCTTTTGGTCAGCTAATTTTGATTGGCTCATGTTTGGTCCGACCAAAAATAGTCGCACGTAATCAGATGGTGGTCACTTCAACTTCATATTGCGTTCCGCCGTGTACGTGTCACGACAATCTACCCATGACGAGGCCTCGTTTCCTACTGTTCTCTACTTTAATCAGAGACGAGAAAGCGTCATGCATTGACATTAGAGCACTTTCTTCAGTTGCAATTGTCTTGAGACGCAAGATCTAGCAAATCGGAGTTGGACACCTCACGGCAACAACGTATATTATTCATAAGTGATCTCTAGGCTGAGAGGGTAGCATTGACCCCTCCTTTGTCTGGAAACGTTGGTGTACATACGATTCGGTAGCCATCAGGGCTTGATGGTCCTCTTAAGGCACCTTCTTCCAAATGCACAACACTGGTAGTGCCGGTGTGACTGCTGTTGCTAGAACCAGCATCGGAACTACTAACCTGCACGGAAGATGCTGATCGCTGGTTGCTCGATTTCGAGTAGTCGGAATCTCTTCGCGACGTCCGTGGAGATGGAGTCAACGGTGCAAGTGATCGACGAAGGTGTGGTGCATCCAGTGCAGTGGGATATACCACCGGCAGATTGGATGCTGCGACTGGAATCTCCATAACTAGACCGCCTGATAGTCGACCAATGCCACCGGAGCTGTTGTAGCTGCTAGCACTGTTGTCCCAAGATGTACGATGTCGAGGAACTGAAGCTGATGACGCTGAGCGAACAGATAGTCGTGACTTGGATGCAGAGAGTGTGAACGGTGGTGTGCAGGGTGAAGCTGTTCCACCTACCGGGAGATTGGGCGACAATATATTGGGGAAGTTTTGCATTCGCATTGGCGGTGGACTGGCGAAGTTCGAGCCTCCGTCGATGGACGCGAGCATCGTGCTTAAAGTGCGACTGGATTCTAGCAATTGGGCGTTGCGCTGATTCTGGATGCGAAGTTGCGTAAGTGAGGTGTCCTCGACAGGGTCCCGGGTTGGGAAGGCAGCAGCGTCATAGATAAGCTCCTTGATCACACGTTGTTGGAAGCGCTCCGCATACTGCCGGGGGTTGACTACAGAGATGCCATGTCGATCTTGCATCAAAACATATACTCGAACGAAGTGCTCGACGCGCTTACGAAGATTCCACTGCTGGAGCATATCAATGAGTCCGAGGTAGTAGAGGCCTGGGCCGTGCACTTCGTCGACGCTCATTCCTCCGCGACCAAACGGAATAAAGGGCTTTCGGTTGCACGAACAGTAGACACGGTTCGGTTGGTTGCCACTACTGCTGCTGCGGTTGCGGATGAAGCTTGAATTGGTACTGAAGCTATAGGATTCACAACTTCCATTGCTGCTGCTTCGAGCACTTCGATTCGTACTCCGAAGATGACCCGCACAATTACAGTGTTCGTGATGGATGGCAGGAGAGTTGAAGCTGTCCGCGGAAGAGTAGTGCGAGACATTAAAACTGCGATGGTGGATGCCCACGAGCAAACTGTAATCGATGCAATTGATGCTGCAGAGGAAGTCCGAGTCGATTGTAAGCTGGGTTGCTACTGCATGAGCTGTGGTGTACGGCAGTGCCATGTGCCGATTCCAATTGAGATCTTTGCCCACTTGGTCGTACTGGTGACGTAGGTTTCCTTCACCACGTCGCACATCGCAGCGCTGGTCATGGCTTCCACCGACAGTGTACTCAGTACCGCAAAATTTGCACGTGGCAATCGTACCAGTGGGCTTGCGTCCTTCAAGTCGGCCAACCCAAGAGCCTTTCAAGTCGAAGCGCTCGTGGATTTGGAGGGAGGTGGCGAAGACGCTCTGCATTACGACGAAAAACACGGTTTTGCCGTACATGGTGAGACCGTGACAACCAAAGAACCGTGTCATGAACGTGTCAGGATGCCTTTTCATGAACGTGTAGTACGTCGGCAGAATGCTCAGCAGGAACTTGAGCTCCTCGTTCGTAAGTGTCTTCACAACGTACTTGCGATCCTCAGTGAAGTAGAAGAAAGCTCCACTTTTGCCTTCACTCACTCGTTCTTTTGTTGTCTGTTGAAGTGAATTCCGATAACTTGCACTCGACACTTTTGCCTCCTCGCGAAGACGACGAAATACATGTGGTGCGAAGTCTTTGAACACTACACCTTCACTTCGTGGACCACGCGCACGTTGATCGTTGCGGTTTTCAAGAATTAACTCCTCGATTTGTATATAGCTCTCTTTTCGTTCGCAATAATCATCAGTGACGTCAATGGCGAGGCTTTCTTCCAATGAAGAGGATCCCGACGCAGCAGATATCGATCGGATTGACGATTCAGCAGATGCTCGGGCTTGTCGTTCGGCTCGATCCACACTCTGGCAAATCCCTTTCGTGGTGTTGGTCAAAATCTCCAACCGGAGTGCCCAATTGATATTGTCGTCATGCGCCGGTAGATCGACAGATCCGTTCTCACGAAGTTGCTCAATAATCTTTAGGATATTGGACGTCCGTGTCCAAATGAGCGCATGGACCATTCCTTTCGCTAACAACAGACATGATAAAAGATGCCATACACGACAACGGAAGCCGCCTTTGTTCTCACTATTGGTCTCTGAGTGTGGAAGTAAGCTGAACACCGCGTAACAAGCTAGTACCAGGGTCCAGTATCCAAAGTAACAGCCCACATAGTATTTAAGATGGCGCTGAATACGTTGCCGAGTACGAAAAGTATCGGGAAGCCCTTTCTTGAAGGTATTCCACGTGCGCACAATGGCGATCAATGATGTGCAATAGACCACCACAATGTACAAACCGAAGAATATCCCTCCTGTAAGTGTGCCGTTCGATGCTTCATCGGAATTTTCTACGTTTCGCGGTTTGCTTAGGATATCTCCGCTCGAACTCAACCAACAGAATCCAAAAAGCGCGTAGTGCGTATCGAAGTGTGATATTATTGCGCACACGAGGCTCCAGAGCCCACCGAAGATGTGGTACTTCGTCATTTGGCCTTTGGAAGCGGAAAACGGGTTCTTCAGCGCCAGCAGCAGATCAATAGCAAAGATCAGCATGTAAGTTCTGCGCACACGAGGCTCCAGAGCCCACCGAAGATGTGGTATTTCGTCATTTGGCCTTTGGAAGCGGAAAACGGATTCTTCAGCGCCAGCAGCAGATCAATAGCAAAGATCAGCATGTAAGTTTCTTGGCCTGTGAGAAAAAAGTCTACGACGATACCCATATCCGTACACTTCACGGAGCTAGAGGCCTGGTCCAGTAAATAAAGAAATTGATAAATGGCTCCATAGACACTCATGCCGAACATGATCCCTGCTGGATGTTGTCGTAATGCCATCACTCTCCAGTATGTGCCCACAACGTAAAAGCACCCGACTAATGAGGCTGAGGACGTCATTATCGGGAGCAACGTACTCCCCGCTGGGCAGTCGGGTCCACCCGTAGACGATAGTTCATTATCCGACATGCTGAAAATGTGTAGTTTGGTCTCACTAAACGTGCTGTATATGGGGATTGAGCTGTGTTGTGTCAGTTGCCGTGAATGAACAGCTCTGGACAGAATTATGGTGGTTGCGTGCTACGGAAGACACCGAGAACTCAATGGACGCAATGAAAAACGGGTTGATAGTAGAATTGAGGTACCCTGCATGAATAAATTGTAAGTAAGCTATTGCGATCCTGAAGGTAGGCGACGTACCAGTCAGTGGCGAAGAGCCAAAGCCACGGGTGAGGGCGCTTGCTCACTGGCAGCAACCTTTTGCTTCTCAGCAGCTCCTTTCAATTGTTTCCCTCGTGCCGGTCGATCGCAGGTACACGAAATGGCGTTCACGTCGCGCGTGGCACTTTCCAAGGAACCATTGAACCGTTACGACGCCCGTGACTCTTGAAGGCAACAACGCTTTCTTCTACGTTTGTTCCTTCGCTTTTTTAGCGTGCTGCATACTTGCACTGTGTCCAAGCAAGTAGTGAGTGCCCACTGACTCCCTCTGACTAGCTTCAACTGGCAAAATACATAGAGAATGGTGCATCCTGGAGCTGGGTGATCCACCAAATTGTGTTATTGGAGACTTGCACACAGTGGTTCTCTTGTTCAGTTCAAGTCGATGGACAACAGTGCACCTCACTACCAAGGTCTCCATTATCTCCATTGTCTCCATGGTCATAGATACGTCGAGTCTCGTCATGACGATCACGTTAGGCGCCGTTCCTCTCGCATTCGTAGAAGCAGACGTTTCGGAGTTTCTGTGATTGCCTCCGCCGTCATCGATCGTCCTTGACTCCCACCGCCTTTCAGCGATCACCCACGGGCGTAGCGCTGATATCAATCAAGTGACATCTACAGGGGGTTCACTCGTTCACTCACTTGCTCCTGCGACGCCACACGCACCCATACTTACTCACTCACATACACAAACACATGTGTATCACACAAGACTCAACCAGCATTTCTTCACAAGCGCACAGTTCACATCAACACTTTGGAGAGAAGTAATACATCGCTGAACTCATTTGCCAGGCGTCGCCGGTTCTGGCTGCATGGGCGTAGCGCCGCTCCGACTTCTGCGCACAACTTGAAAGCCAGCAAAGTGACCCATGCCAGCACCACAGTCGAACGCGGTTTCATAGCGGCAGCTCGAAAGTCTCTGTGAACAGCATTACTCTATGCAGCCGTTGCGTCACTGGCATCATGGAGGAACCTCTTTCGGCGAATTCCTATTAGATAGCAATGCCTTTCGTCACCATCACAACGGAAGCCGAACACGATAAACGGAAGGGCTCATTTCAAACAGGATTGTCGCTTTCAACCACCATTGAAGCGAACACATTTGCAATCAAAATTCTGATAGTCATCAGCGTGCGATCACCCTGGCAGCACAATTACAGTCTTGCAAAAGTTTTGATTGTACATGAATAACGCTCTAAAGCGTTGCATTGGTATCTGCATATCAGCAGAATCAACATGTCAACATCATCTCCGAACTCCGTCTCATCACTGAGGTGGGAAGACGAATCCTAACTTGGACGGTATGAAGCCGTCAGCCTCCTCTCGGAGGAAAGTCGCGAGCTCTCCACGCCTTTTTGATGTCTGCTCGCTCACTAAGTGAATGTCCACGGCGCAAACCCACTGCACCACGTCTACATGTCGGTGAACCATCGCCTCCAATAGCCCTTCTGTCGAAACGAAACTGGTTTCCACCACAGTCGCTACACTTGCGTCTGATGACGCAGCAGATACAGTGTCAGGCTCATTGGGCACAAGTTGAGGGGCGACGTTCGCATGGAGCCAACGCAGCACACCCAGTTGACCGTATCCAGCAGCAGCATTGCCCATTTTCCCCACGAGCTTCAGCTTGCGAGAACTTTCCGGCACTTTACGGAAGAATGTGAACTTCTCGTGCAACCATGTTAGAATGCCGACTTGCCCACATCGCGCAGCAGCAATCAGAGCGTCATTCCAGATCGAGAGCCTGCCTAGCTTTGCGTGCAACTCTGCTGCCGGCACGTTCAGGAAGATCTCGCAATTGCCACAGATCCATGTCACGACGTCCAAGTGACCCATGGAACATGCTATCTGGAGAGCGTACTCGACGCCGTGCTGCCGGAACCGTTCCTCAGTCCGTGCGGGCTGGAATTTCAGGAAAACGTACGAAAGGTACGCAAACTGCCGATACTTCACACCCCATTCGACGACAGCCGAATCGCCCATGAGAATCGGGCTGTGCGTTTGGAACCATTGAAGTAAATCTCCAGCCTTGGAGTAGCGCATGATTGCTGTGAATACCTGCTGTGTGAATAGCTGCGGGTGCTTTACAGAGTAAAGCTGCTTCATCACAAAGAGATCTCCACGCTGTGCTGCCCACAGCGGCATCCAATCAAGCTTCAACGATGATTCAGGGCAATATTTCACTGCAAGGCGCACAAACTTAGTTTGCCAGTATGGGCTCGTCTTGGCTGGAAGCGCCCAGGCAAAAGAGTCAAACCCAGGCCGTTTGCCATCAGTAGTTGTTCGGACACCGGCAACGCGGTTAACTCCTGCGTTGACTCCAGTTCCAATCTCGCTACCGTTTGCAGTTGCAATAACTGCGGATGTGGCTCCAGTAACAGCGGCGGTAGGCGGTTCTGTCGTGGTAGTAGTAGTGCCATTTGCACCATTGGCATTGCCTCCAGCGAGGGCAACAACATCCAAAGACTCCTCATCGGGCGTTCCTCGTCCAACGACGGAACGCAAAACGATCTCGCGCTCTTTCATGGTTAGCGCAAAGCTCGGTGACGCCAATTTTCGCTTTAGCAACCACTCGATCATGCTGAAGTGACCACGTGACGCGCAACGATACAACGTGCTGCCGTCCACGATCTCCAACGGTCGAACACACTCAACAGATTCAAGGTTGTCATAAGAAGATCGCCGTTTGATCGAATCTGGAGACAGATCCGACATCATTGAGTCAATCACGTTCGATGTGGCAGCGCGGTCACGACGCTCTCGCACGAGTACAACTTCATGTTTTTCTGGAGGTGAAGAGATATCCCTTCGTTTTTTAATCCATTCAGCCATCTCAACATTTCCAGTAGGAGCTGCAGCAATCAGCACTTGTGATGACCAAAGACCAAGTCTCTCCACGACAAATGCAAGCAACTCGACATTGCCGCTTGCTGCTGCTTTCTCAACCGCAGTGGGGGATAGACTATGACTCTGTTCTACTGGAATCCGGTCAGTAATGTATTCCACAAGCTCCAAATGCCCCGATCCAATCGCAGCTTCGAGTGTACGTTGATCCAGCGGCATTCTCATCTCTTTATGCAAATATTGCAGTGTCTTGATGTTGCCATGTGCTGCCACACTCGGTAAAAACGCAGGCGAACACGAGAACCTTGGGAACCGAGGTACCAACCAACGTAATACATCTACATGTCCATTAGTAGCTGCCAGATCCAGCACCAATGATCGACAGCCATCGCTGCTCCGGTTCTGATACAGCCACTGCACCATCTCCAAATGTCCATTGCCCGCTGCGCTGCACATACCAATTGCTGTTCCCCCTTCTCGTCGGTTTTCATGTAAAAACTTGACAACTTCCAGGTGTCCATTAGCTGCGGCCATGTCCATAGCAAGACTGGTGCACGGCCATCTTCCGTCCTCATGGAGCTTCTTCACCATAGCCAAATCTCCCTGTGCAGCTGCTGTATCAATTGCTCGATATCTTCTCCTCCCAAGAGCAGTACCTAAAGCTTCAGCATCTTCCCACGGTAGCAATGGATCTCTCTGATCATAGGCATCAGCTAGTAATCCTGTTCTTGAAGCAAAAACTTCTCGGAAGCATTTCTTCTTAGGGAACACGGCGACCCAATTGAGCACCCGTAACTTGGTCTCCAATGGCTGCACCATGTACACCGTCACATCTTTCACTTGCTCCGTGTCTTTTGCATTCTCTGCGTCCTGTTTCTCCTGCTCATAGAGCCACATGACGACTTCAAGTCGTCCAGTTGAGGCAGCGTACTCCATGGCCTTGTGCCTCTCGTACTTACAGCAACCATCCAGCCACTGCACCACTTCTTGGTCGCCCTGTCTCGAGGCCTCATACATGACCTCAGCTGGGAACTCGTACGCAGCGTTGCGAGAGCTCCAAGACAATATTTTGGCTCTATTAGAGGCATCTTGGGGCTTCCAGACTGCAGTACTCGCTTGTTCCTCAACATTAAGCAGCGTTCGATGGCTCAATCTGAAGCGGAGAAGCCACTGCACCACCTCCGCACAGCCATGTGCTGCGGCGCAGTGTAGAACGCTCGTAAAGCGGCGAGATGCGTCCCCGAACGACAAAACTTGCGACTGCGCATACAGAAACTGCACGAGCGGCTCGTACTGCGCATCCAACGCGAAGACCAAGACACACACAGCTTCACGAGGCGTGAGACACGCTACGATGTTCGTGAGCGCTGGCTCTGCGGCCAGCAGCAGCCGCCAGCGCCGCACGAAGGACGCCCAGGAGCGCGAGGAAGGCATAAGTGTGTGGACTGCGCTGGATGGTGACCAAGGAGTGGCAGCCTCTCAATTCCAGTAGGGCGTACCGTATCTAAACAGATAGGATATTATATGATAAGATGTAATTGAACTACATATACAGACATGGAGGAACCTGTTATATTAGGTTATGATTTTGTATAGGTGGTGAGCTGGTGGTGGCAGAGATTTGTGTCAGCAGTTGCATGTCTCACGTCGGAATATCTGAGTAGTACCATGATCTTGGTACATATTGTGTGGTTGACAGAATGTGGTGTGGCGGTGTGTGCTGTGTCCTTTCCCGGTATCTGAGTAGTACCATGATCTTGGTACATATGTTGTGTGGTTGACAGAATGTGGTGTGGCGGTGTGTGCTGTGTCCTTTCGTGCGAAATGGCTACAATTAGAAGATCGCTATGAGCACGAAGACGTTGCTGCCTGTAGATGAAGAGGAACAAGAGGAAGAGAAGGTTGGACTGGATGACGATGCAGAGGTGACACCGAATGACGGAGCAGAGGATACAATTACTGTGATGGCGCATGTGCGGGACAAGATCATCCCGATCCACTGTGGCTTTGGCACCCAGCAAGTCGTTTGGTTGGGCCATGTGGCGATCGCTCGCTATGACGAAGAAGGACAGACACAGGGATGGATAGAGTTGGGGATTCCTACAAGGATCATCAAAGACGGCAAATACGAACTCGGACTTACGGACGTGATCTGTGACGTGTTACGGGATCGGAATCACATCTACATCTCCACGTCGCTAGGATAAAACAACTTCAAGTACATGTAACAGCTTGATGTATACCAATAAATAATGCATTGAGATCGCTCTTACGATGCTCACGTAATTTACGAACTCTGCAACTTCGCTTCAGCCTTGACACGGATGATCTTGGAAGCAATCTCACCAAATCGAACTAACGTGTCGTACTGCGATCGCGTAATGTCCATCGCAGAGCTGTGCACACAGCAAATAGAACCGACCATGGCCCCATCGGGGCCTGTGATTGGGATACCGCAGTAGTACTTGACACCTTGACGCGTGACAGGGTTGAGATTGTAGAAACGAACGTCTGCTTCTGGGTTTCGGATGATGAACGGTGCGTCCCCCATGAGCAAATGTTGGCAGAAAGTATGCTCGCGAGGCAGCATCGCGTGAACAAAGTCTCCAATGGTGCAGCTTAGGACCAACTGATGCGTCTCACCAACGATCGTGATCATCGTACAGAAGAATCCCAACTCTTTACTCAGAAACGAGCAGATGATATCAAGTTCGGGCATTGGTTCTTTCAAGTCCATGAGTCCGTATTTGTCGCCCAATGGTGCAGCTTAGGACCAACTGATGCGTCTCACCAACAATCGTGATCATCGTACAGAAGAATCCCAGCTCTTTGCTCAGAAACGAGCAGATGATGTCAAGTTCGGGCATTGGTTCTTTCAAGTCCATGAGTCCGTATTTGTCGATGCATTCCAATCGAGCGATTTCGTTCTCCGGAATGGGAGCAGAAGGCGATGATGTCTCCATGGGATGCAATGGATAATTACGTTGTTGAGCGTTGGAGAGGATGCAGTCTTTAGCTGCTGGTGCCTCACGAGCTCGTCGATCGAAGTATTGCTCGACAGCGCTCATATACTTCTCTTCACCATTGTTATCGAAGCTCTCTGCATCGCTGCTGGAGGTACTTTCCGTCCAGGTATCCAGGAGCATCTTGATCACGGATACTGCAGCATTTCTTGTAGACTCGACAGCAAGGTCTTCACGCAAACTTTGCCCCAAAGACGAAGGTCCACTAAGTGGCTGATCCTCGACAATTTCCACAGGACCTCGATGGCAAATCTGAACGTGAGAATAGTCGCAACGGTCCACCCACTCCAGACAACGCGTGCATACACCCATTGTTGCGATGTGGCCGTGGTTGGTTTCTACATTTTCACGTGCCCAACATGACGTACAGACATTGTACGCGCAAAGCTGGCATCGACGGGAGGTGCGCATTAACGCACTCAGTCGGATGCCTTTGGTGCATGAAATGCAGCGCATGTTGTGAACTTCGGCCTTTGGAATCGGCACATTGATCGAATGATTGGCGAATACTTGCATTCCTAGACGTCTGCGTCGAACCACCATAGGAAGGCGAGGGATTCCTCCGGCCAAAGCAACGAGTCTGCTACGCGCCATCTTGTCACTTGCTTGTCCAGGGACAGGCTCTTCATTTTCTTTGTAAAGAGCGTGGAACATCACGCGTAGCTTGGTAGAGTTACCATCGCTCTGGTTCTTTGAAACGCTAGGCACAGTGTCGACGACCAGAAGTGCTGTGACGCCATCCAATTGATCAACCCGACCTCCAACAGCTTTGCCAGCAACAACCTCCTGCTCTGATAATGACAACAGAGCAACAGAGAACCCTTGAGAAATATCTGGTGAAGACGTGGCGCTCGTCAAGGTGTCATTAGTGGGCTGGAAGTACTCTAAGAAGCACCACTGTTCATTGCGAGCCAGCATTCTCGACCGTGCAAAACACCCCGTCCTCACAGCAAGTTGATGACCAACAGGCATCACCCCCTTCGCCTGGTTCCCATCCAAAACTTGCACCACAGAGCCATAGATGAATTGGTTACCGTATAGTCCTTTCATGGCAGCATTGTAGTCACTTTCGTCCGTTGAACACAGGACGGACACCAACTCTTGCGGACTGCAGACAATGCTGCCTACCGTTAGAACTTCGTAGCCGTTTCCGTTAACTCGAGATGACGACTCAAAACTCTCAATGGGTCCATACCGAGAACCGAGTCGAATGCTTGGCGTCTTCTTCGTGAAGTCCCACGAATCGGTTGGATCGGTCAGTGCACGTTTGAGGGCGACAGCCGAGTTCGCGTTGTGCACACGGAAGACGAGCTCTTCTTCATCCACCAGCACTTTTCTTGTCGAGTCTTGAGCCGATGAAGCTGTGGTGCATGCATTCGAAGCATAACTTGTCGATAGTGTGGGGGCTCGACGGAATGGCATGGCGATCTCAGACGGTTATAGTACTTGGACTTCGGTGGTCGCACTGTTGCGTGTCTATATGCGTCTGAAGATGTCGATCTCAGATCAGAGGGCGAGTCTGCTTTGCGTCAAAATTAAAAGTGAGAAGTGCGCAGGTAAAACAAGCGGTGTGTGAACAAGTATTTTGGTTGGGTCCCGTTGAAGGAGATTGTGAGGAACGCAAGGGAAGTCACTTCCACTGTGGCTCTTAACTGCAACAGATGCGGTGGCGCCAGAGAGCAGAGAACTCTTCTTTAGCAAGGGCTCCACTGCCCACACAAAAGCAAGGTCGTCGATCCTGAGTCACAGATGAACCATGGTACATCTCTTCAGCGCATGGCATTGACTGAACTACAGAGAGCATGTGTACATGTATTCATCTGATTGCTTTAACCACGGATTTTTTCGGGGCCAGTGCGATCCGTCCGGATGGACTAGCGCACGAAATCTCTCGGACTCGACGCAAAAGCGCAACACGTGAGAAAAACTTAGGCCGCAACGCAAACGGTGTGTCTGCCAATGCCAACTTCAAGAACTTGACGTTATCCTGTTGCACTGGACGGAGACGCGTGTCGAAAAGACCACAATGCTCTCTCGCGATGGAAGATTTCCAATGAATTCGAAGTAAGAATGTGCGACCTTGTTTCGATTCCAGCGACAGACAAGCAGCCCTGCTCCACGAAGTAGACACCCCTGGCGTGCTCAGTCCATACTGCATAACGGCTAAAGCCGCAACCAAGTTGCGTGTGCAATCTATCCCGTGTCATATACGACGTAGGACCTTTCTAGCGCTGAAAAGACCAAGCTCCAATGGAAAAGTGATGTCGTTTCGAGGCTGGTTGGCAACGATGTACAAGTATTTCCCAGGCTGTCAAAGAATTGTAGTACGAGTAGTACTGCATGGTAGTACCATGCTACCACGAATGTCACTGTGGATCACAATGCCATATAATATCTCACACGACAGGAGACTGTCAGCGACAATGTCGAGTCGACAGTGAACGTTTTAAAATCGTTTGGATCAATTCGCAGCGGTCCATTCTGGCGTTGGTTGTACTGATGACGGTCTAGCGAACCTCCAAAAGTTGGTTGTACCTCTGGAGTCCAGACTCTGGACCAAAGTATATCACTGTCAGGACGCAAGTCCCAGCCACACACTTCATTTTGCGCTGATTCGTTCTCAAGTACCAGTCTGTTGCCAAATGCCGTTCAAAACTTCTCCGACAGTCTCCACTGGCTTGGGGTCCGAAAGATTTACAAGTGTTTCGTCACCTCAAAATTCGTCACGAAAAATACTAGTAGATGATGCTGAGCTTCTTCGTCGAGTCCACAACAACCGACCAGCTATGGCTCTAAAAAGTGCTCTCACGGATCCAATCGAGTCATGGGAATTCAAGAAAAACACTCCAAGTATTCAACTAGGCTCCTCTGACTCGGATTCTCAAGGATTTTTACTTTCTTCACGTGCTGGCAAAAATGGTGAAGGGTTCGAGGTGTTGACGGTGGGAGATATTGCCTGTAGTCCACAGGAACTAGTCTCCGTGTTGTGTTCCCATGATGAAAATGACTACAATTCCGCCATGAAGGGGCTATATGGAAATCAATTCATCTACGGCTCAGTCGTGCATGTTTTAGATCATGATGAAATACCTAAGAATCACAAAATTGTTGTGAGAACAGGATGTTTCGCAAGATCAAGACTCCTCGCACGCAACGAGCAATGGTGCTTCCTTGAGTATTTCCAGCCTTCAAGTGATGAGGGATTCTCGGTTTCTCTATTGTCACTACCAGAGAGGGAACTTGCTGCTGGAAAAGTTATTGGAAATCGTGTGGATCAACTGGACAATATATCAGCACTGCTTGTCGTCGATTCAATTCCTACAGAGTCGAACGATTACCCGAACAAGGTGCGCATAATATTCCACATGCTTCACGGCAAAGGTGAACGGGCTGTAAGACTGGAAAGTGCTAGAACGGTACGAAAACGTCTCATGACTTTGGCCGAAGGGATTCCTCGTCTTCCAGCACTTGTTCGACGTCGACGTCTAGGCACACAAGTGTTTGCAAGTCGATCGGTCTCAGTGTCAATGTCAACGACTAATAGTGAAGCACAGAATACAAGGTGTATAGCTTGCACTAAAGGGTTACGCCTGAGCACATTCATGCGTATAGCTCGTCGATGCGAGCTTTGTGCTTACAATGTCTGCTCGTCATGTTTTTCTCGAGAGAACGTGGAAACGTACAATGGTCGTGTTGAGCAGATCGGCGTTTGCAAACGCTGTTTGGAGTGGGTAGATCGTTGCAACTACTCGCACATCAAAAAGTGTGGACCTGCCAAAGTATTTGATGACTCCGATAGATCATTACGAGGGCAAAGTCTACGTGAAAGCCTTGCAGTGGAATATACGAAAAATGCAACTAAAAGGGTGATTAAGATGCTCTTGGATGTACGCAGTAGCAACTCGACTGCTAGCAACAACACAATCGAGCTTGATGACGAAGAGAAATGCATGACAATTGTGGAGGAATACTTTTGTCGACGTTCTGAGACCGCTCCTGCAGCCGAAGATTGCATACTTGCCAATGCCCAAGAGCGGACATATCCTTTGCACCCGACGAACAGATCATCGCCATTTGCTCCCGTTCCGGATAATGAAGTGGAACGGCTAGAATGCATTGACAAGCTCGGTCTCATGAATTTCAGTGATCCAGTACCCGAACTGGACGTCATATCATCGTTCCTCAGCAGAGAATTTGGGTTTCAGTGCGCGATGATCACGATTATTGGAGAATCACATCTCCTGGTATTAAGTTCCTCGGTGCCTGAACTTGTACAAACGCTTATACCTCGAGAGCACACGTTTTGCCAGCACCTACTAATGGGAAATGCTCCTTTCATTATCCAAAATCCTGAAGCGGATATTCGTTTCTACAATATGGATCCAGTTACGCTGAAAGGAGCAATGTTTTACTGCGGAATTCCCATTGTGGCTTCGCATGGAATCATGGTAGGATCCATTTGTTGCATCCACACTGTTCCTATGGATATCACACGGTCACAATACGATACACTCAAGCGGTTTGGCAATATCGCATCCGAAATTATAAAGATGAAGGCAGAGATGAAGCTGCAAGATCATTAATGAACATTTTATCAATTCGTGTACAAGTAATGAACACCTTTACTGTACCAGCATGTTCTATCCAATTTCTCTTGCGAGAGTGTTCTGTTTTCTAGGATATCATTTACCCTAAAACATGCATCAAGAAAAATATGTTTCATGAACATGGTAATGCACATGTGTTGACTCCTCCGCCAGTGTCTTCCCTTGTCAACTCTGTAATTTGCACGCTAATGCACTCCAGAATTGGCCAGATATTTTATCTGACCTGCGAAGTGGTTGAAACTTGCGTACACATGAGATCTCTGACATTTTTCTGTCGGCGTACTCATTACCAGTGACTATCGCCCGTCGACGGCAAAGATCCATTGCGATGAGTCAGGCAATTCTCGACGACGTTCATAGCGAGTCGACAACCACTAATACGGATCATCAAGTCCGGTGTAATGCATACGCTTCGAATTCGGTTCAGTTCTGGGTTGGGGATCATCCTCTCATCTGGATCCCTGTCGGCTTCGAATGACTCAACACTCGCGTTCGTGCAGCTTCGCCACCGACGAGTTTTACCGCGACATGATGTAGACACTCGCTTTGTGCTCTCTGTCCCACGAGCTAATGGCGATGATCGCACTGCAAGACGCAACTAGCGAAGTGACGAAAGACCAAATATCCCACAAGAACTCAGCATTCTCGTGATAGCTCTACGAGTCGGGCGTTGCAGCCCATGCAAATACTGGGTAAGAGTGCAACGATCCAGCACCTGAGCTTACATGAAACTACATGTATTCATTGCACTCCGTATCGTCGTCATTCATGAAGATCGTTGCCTACAAGTAATGTGGGGCTACCACACGTCTTCGCTGGTGCACCTCTTGCATAAGTAACCCAAAGTAGCGGCTACTTATATGAGCCATACAAAATCTCATATAACGAGTTTCAGTTCGCAAATAGAAACCTCAGGATAAAAACTACAGTTCAAATGACCTGTTTCTGCACGTTTAGGTGGGACTAATGTGTCCAGAAGGCAATACAAGCCCACTCCATAAATTATTTCGCTTGGTATCAGTTGAAGCGCTCTATGAACGACAAGTGCATGTTCATCCGTCGCTTTCTGAAGCTTCAGGCTGGATGATTCGCAACCCGCGCTACAGTCCAGAGCAATCACCGCCTCGACTTTCGGCGCTTTCGACGATTGCCGTCGCAACCTCTACATCTCGCTGGGTCGTGGCAAAAACACGCAGATACTCGCACAACTCAATTCGCCACGGCAGGCCTCATCCTTATTGTTCGGTGTGTGTTCGTCCGCTTCAACGAGTCCCATGCCGATCCATTTCCCGTTTGTCACTTGCCGAAAGCAGTCTCCCTTGAGCTCCAGCAACAGCCGACGTCGACACCGAGATGGAGATCGGGAAGTTCTCGGTGATTCCTGTTGGCACCCGAACGCCATGCAATCGCCGGTTCGTCGTCGACCGCATCTAAGGAGTTCCACACGGACGCTACCGACCGATAGACCATCACCGGCATTATCGTCTTCAGCAGAGTTTGAATCTGATGGTGTTCAAAATGTGCAACCTTCGCGAAAAATCAAACTCTCCGATGCTGAATTGGTGCATCGAGCACGGAACGCTAGTCGTGCTAGTCGAAGAGGGAGACTGCTTCGCGTTCCATCGGTCATGTGGGACTGCAAGGAGATTTCCGGCTTCGCGATGCTTTCGAGGCGAACAGGTACTGGTGAGGACTTCGAGGTGCTTACAACTGGCGAAGTAGCCTGCGAACCCGATGAACTCGAAGCACTTCTGTGTCCTCGAACTGAAGGAGACTACAACGCTGTAGCGCGAAACTTTCTCGGAGACCAGTTCATTTACGGATCTATAGTTCATGAAGTGCAGCCTCGAGGCTTCTGCGATGACTCGGAGGTTGATAGTGAAGAAGAAGAGGAAGAAGATGCAAAATCCGCCTTCCGTCTGCATTGTGACGACCACGTAGCAGTACGTACTGCTTCCTTCTCGCGCTCACGGCGATTCTCTCGCAACGAAGAATGGTGCTTCCTTGAGCACTTCCGTTCTCGTTCAGTCGCTCTAGCCAGTCCTTTCGACTCCTGTGGATCTACAAACTCATCGACGTCTTCCATCAACATCGACGATTCGAGAGGGTTTACAGTTGTCTTGAGTTCAATCCCACCAAGCGAGCTGACTGCCGGAAAGATGACAAGCAGTCGAATCACACAACTTCACGGCATCACGGCGGCATATTTAGTGGAACCTTTGCCTCAAACTGTCGGCTGTCGTGGTCCTCATGTCCGAGTGAGTTTCCACGCTACGTACACTGCCACGAAAAACGCCCCAGAGGGATACGCCGACTCCCAAACAGTACGCAAGCGGCTCAAATTGTTGGCTCGTAGTCTTCACCGCATACCGGACCTCGTGGAACAGCGACGACGACAAACTGGGCATTTCGTTGTCGACTTCCACAGCCGTTCCGATCAAAAATACCATACCAGCTTGGGAACGCAGAATTCGCGATGCGTGGCGTGCACGAAGCGCTTACGTCTAAGGTTGCTGGATGCTCCGACACGGAGATCAAAACGCTGCCAAATCTGCATGTACCGGGCATGTGCTTCATGTTGGTCAAAGCAGAGTGTAGAGACCTTTAGTGGCCATGCGACTTCAATGATCGTTTGTCGTCGGTGCCACGAGAACTTTGGTACCAGTGATCACAGGTACTCGCATATCCAGCTTACCTGTTGAAATCGTCGATAATTGGGTTCAATTGAAGTCTAGCAATCTGCGAGTAGCCAGGAGATTGTAATAACACCTAAATGTACATACTACTTCTGTAGTTGTGATCAAAAACAAGCAACTTCCCAAGTCTTGAGTAGTTCTCAACTACCAGTAGTACTAGTTGGTGCATACCCAACGATACCTAAACTGTAAGAATCGTATTTTGGGGTGACAAGTTCGTCCTAAAATAGGACAACACCGTCTTTTAGAATTAGCACGTTCTATTTTATTCATTTAAAACATATAAAACGTGCATTATCGATGGGGAATGGATAGACACCACGATCGATGGACCTGGTTCCCACGAGACCATTGTTCATGCTCTTACATCCATCGCATGAGCCACTTCCAAGAGATACATGTACATGTAATGAAAGATTTCGCCATGACCAACATGGACTTCAAGTTCTTGTCGTCTGTTCCATGAGGAGGCTCGTCTGACGAACAGGATGGGCAGCTCACTTTGTCCTCAAGCAACAGTGTCGATACCAAGAATAACTCGACATTGTTAAAGTTTTAGCGCCATCTGCAAGAACCAACTAGCACTACGTCGATTTGGTTGCAAGAAGCGAAGTTACTGCACCAATATATGTCGCTTGCACCTCCATTATCGGCGACCATCCCCAAGACGAGATACTGTCGAAGTCATGCTGACCTGTATGTTGCAATGTGTCCTGAGCAGAGGACATCTCAGCGAAGACAGAGAAACGATATTCGTCGCGACCTTGCATTTCATCTAGATGCAGCTGCAGGCGGATTCGACGTGCCTCCCTGTAATCTGAACGTCGCAATGGTGTTTCAAGTATCCTAATCGAAGGCAATGTAAACAGAAGCAGATCAATTGAAGATCCGTCATCTGACCTATTGCCTTCATACTGATAAGTACTCCAGAACTCGCCAAACACAATTGCACCTGTCATGGTCGACAACCCACTAGGTAAATTGTCAAGTGAGTGAACACGCCCATCCAGTACAATTTCTGTCCCTGAGACTTCGGGAAGTATCTCGGTGATAGCTGATTCAATCGTGAACTGGGATCCCTGAAGTGATATATCCACACACGCAAACATGCGCAACAGGGTGGTGACAGCTAATAGTGATGGCTGTGGGCCATCTTCTGTACCATGAGAGAGGGGAGCGACCAAAACGGATGGCTCCAAGAACCAACGGCGACTCCACTCAGTATGAAATTGGCGAGTTGACAAATCTGAAGTGGCAGATTGGGTTTGTATATCCACTACTTGAAGTGGATTGTACAGCCGAAGTTGTTCAACGAAAACCCGAAACAACTTCTGCACGGCCATTTCCCAGGATCCACCTTGGCGAAGAAGTAACGCCGACGTAGGTTTGCGAAGTGATTGGTATTTCGCCTCCCCATAAATGAGTGAGAGGATTTCATCCACGAGCGCTGGGAAAGTGTTAATGTTTTCAGTTCCGACGGTAGGGTGATAGGGGTGATTACCAGTATTGCGAGCTACAAGCAATTGTGTGAGCTCGTTAATGAATTTTGCGACCCACCGACAAAACTGTTCACATGATTCAGACGACGACAATAATCTTTCATCATCGTTTCGTTCGTTAACTGCGACCCACCGACAAAACTGTTCATATGATTCAGACGACGACAATAATCTTTCATCATCGTTTCGTTCGTTAATATCCACTGTTGCCATAATCTGCTGCGTTGATGAAGACACGTCCAATAGTATATTCGCGCATAATTGCAATACCATGTGCTCGCATGCAGGTTCTTTCACTGCGATGTTTATCTGCTGACTGTCAGGTACAAAATTCGACAATGAAAACGTCGATGTGACGTCTGCTACCAGTTGATGAGCTACCGATATATCCATGTTCTCGTCTCGATGTACTCGGCTGAATGGCGAGAGTGTTGACAACCATTGTCGCTGGATGTGGATATCCATTTGGTCAAAGTGAAATGAAAACGCACCCAGTGGTGTGGAGCTCATGAAGAGCTGCATCACAAGAAACGACTGGAGAACATCGATCGTATTGTTACTGAGACTGCAACCGAGGGGATGCGATCGCAGATTCACCGGTGTACAACAAATCGGACAGCAAAGTGATGGGTGCGGCGAATGCAACCCAAGCACTGGGACATTCATAGAAGACTCTACATCTACTTCTGAAAAGCTCACGTTTTCACCTGAAACAGGCTCGATTTGGAGCCCCACGAAGCTAGCACTGGGATCCTGAGTGAGATCACTTTCACTTGCTTGTTTTGAGGTAATTTCTTGTGACAGAGTCAAATTTGATGCCGGGTTCAGACTTGATTGTCCAGCTTGTACCCCCTCCACGATAGTGTTAGCAAAGTTTGGAGTCCCTGATTGTTCTGCAGCAAGATTTTTCTTCGACCGGCGATAGTCATTTAGTCGGCGGTACGAAATCATTGTAAACGAAGGTGATTCATGACGGATAATCACCGTCGCCAACCGAGCTGCTGGTGAAGAATTACTGGCTTCCGCATGGCCCCTCTGATTGCGGTCTAAAAGTGGATGCAGCTGAAACATGTATACAGCAAGTACATGTTTCAGCTCTCGCTGAGCCTTCGTGGATCCGCTCTCATACCCATAAAACCATTGTGGATGGCGATCATTGTTCAGCACATACAAAATGGCGTTCTGCAACAGTACATAACATACGAATTAGAACAAAGCAAAATGTGAAGCTAGCACAATAGAAAGAAAAAGAAAAGCAGTTCGCACCTCTGGACATTGTTGTTGATCGTCGTCGCTCGCTTTTTCACCACATACCCAGTCACTTTCACTTGTGTTCACCCCGGTTCGTACTGCACTTCCCGGTAGTGCCATGATGGAATCCACCGGTAGTGCCGTAACAATATCACCGGCACCAGGTAGAACCACCGTTGTTGCAGCTTCGAACCGTGCGCAAATGATCAATTCGTCATCCACTTTGGCATTAGCTGCATCTGCAACAGAATCAAATGTGACGAGCACATATACGGCACAACCACAGTAACTTCGTTCGATATGGTCCGGACAGCAGTGTGGGAAGCACCGGAGCAGCTAAAATATAGTCAATAATATGCAACTTTTAGTAAAAAAACAAAAAAGTGAATATGTAGTAGAAGTATTAACCCTTTCTACCTTTGCACTTCGTTTTTTGTTGCTTCTGTTTACCAAATTCATAAAACAGGGTAATTATATGTTCTTTAGTGGTGGTATCTTTAGGAGGGAGACCTCCTGTCTCCATTTGACCGGATCTGGGACCCAAGCATGGACGCACCTGGCGTATGAAGAAGAGAAAAGCTCGTGCTGGTTACTGCCCAGACGCAGGAAGCTGCAGCCCGAGATGCGGTGGCCAGATGGCATATTGTCGCGTCTCATTATAAGGTGTCCGATTTTGCCGACAAGGGTTAAAACAATTATCGAAAAGGATGATACAAATAGCACATCTGATTTGACTTGAAGTTCGTATACCTCAGTGACGCAGTCGTCCGTCCACGAAACAAGGCGAATTTTAGCTCCTACAGAACAGCCTGAACTTCGTTTTCACAGGAGACGTGATGGGTTTGAAGTAAAAAAATCTGAAGCAGATAGGCAATACTAAGTATCTGTTCATATACGATGAGTGTATCTGAGTTATGCATGCATGAAAATCGTTAATTATGATGTCAATCGCTTTGACAAGATGGTAACGTTAGAGTGGTGGGAAAATTGTCGTCAAACTGTCCAAGGTAGTTTCAAAGTTGAGAACGCAACCACTTTGCATTTACTGTGAGACAAACAGACGAGAATAGTACGCTTTGTTTTACTACATAGTAGTATAATATTTGAACTAAAAGTATTTATTGTCTGGATTCGTTAATCCTTTTTACTACTTTGGTGAACTACCCTTCACGGCGATCTTCTATCAGACTATTCACTAGTAGTAGCTTACTGAGACCTCTTCAGTCGAACGTTAAGAGTATTCACTATTGTTTTGGGTCTAAACTAATAAAGAAAAATCTTTATAATGATCGTTTTCCACACATGCGTAGCAAATCCGGCAATAGTAATATAATTTGGTTTTGTGGAGTGTGAAGTCGCGACATGCGGTGTAATTTTCGATCGTTAGTTTTAAGAGTACCTTCAAATAACATTTAATTGCAAATTTCAGTTGAGATAACCTTATTGGGGAATAACTAAACAAGCCTAATCTTGCTACAAGAGTGGAAACAAGTTCCAATGCAGGTTTTTAACAAGGTATTGAATTGATTTCGCTCTTTCTAGTTATTCACTCAACGAAATTAGCACAAACTTTTTTATTCTTACCAATTTTACTCGTTGGGAAACTCCGGTGAAATAATATCCATGTATTTAAAAATACATGGATATTAAATTTTAAAATACAATAATACTCAAACGACAACGGAACAAATATTCTAAGTAAACAACGAAATTAGCACAAAATTTTTTATTCTTACCAATTTTACTCGTTGGGAAACTTAATATCTCCGGTGAAATAATATCCATGTATTTTTATATACATGGATATTAAATTTTAAAAATACAATAATACTCAAACGACAACGGAACAAATATTCTAAGTAAACTTGTAAGACGAGTACCGGCATTGTGTTTGTTTTTAATGTAAGTACTACTAAAATTACGATGTCATGCTAACCGCGGGTTCAGGCATGAAAATAAACCCATGAAAGGAACAATAAATGTTGGTAGAGGACGAAATCAGCACAAACCAATAGAAATATTTGTTAGATTTGTTTCGGTGCAACAGATTCGATTGCTCGCAATAGAAAATCTTTTCGCTCTTAGTCCCTCTCACGTCCAGTTGTCGTAAGGATAGTTTTCTATTCTTAATAAATTTAAAATGTTCGCAATGCGAAAAATATCTATATTTGATTGTCTTCTCGATTATTATGAGTTTTTTTAATTAAATGACGTGAAGTGAGACAAACTTTAGTATCTAAAAGTGCGACTATATCTGGAAGAGCAGTGAGTATACCACAATCAGCAATATTTTATGATATAATCGAGCGGCTTTCATGGGACAACATGATGTAATGCAAAACTTGAAGTAAAATCGGTTTGGAAAACCAAGCGGGATGAATCTCCTATGAAATTCAACCGCTTTATCGCGAAATAAGAGCTGATATTAACACGAAGCCACCTAACAATTAATTCGAAAGGTTTTACTTGAAAATATTACGGAAAATTAATGCACATTTGGTTACATGAGCTTAATTAGAGATAAAACTACGTATAAAGGTGCCTAATCATGTAATGAACAAGAATTTTTCTCAAAGTTTGATCGCTTGAACTAAAACAGAGAGTGGCATTGTCTGAATAACCACTAACCACTAATTCAACTCACTTGTGCGGTCTACCACGTACAAAATCGCTGTCACTCGAATATGTGATCAATCGGGCACGCTAGCACACATGGATCTGGAATGGGTACTATAGTTCGATTGCGTTCACAGTCAGTAACATAATAAACCTCACCTTATTATTACAAAATCACTGCCACTATGAACGCCACAGTGCGTTTGAAGAAAGAACTAGAGCACATACAGCTTTATCCTTAGCGGAATAAAATACCGCATCGTCACGACAAGCACAAGATGAAGCACTAAAAGCCAGCGTTAAGATGATTGAACAATTTGGTAACATCGGTGATGCGATGCTGATAAC